>JANRGW010038053.1:16887-32992 GCA_024733675.1 Psilopsiagon aymara | reverse complement strand
CTTCTGCCCAAGAGCTCATCTCAGTCTCCCCTCTGGCAGTTAAAGCCATTCCCCTGTCCTGTCCCTACAGGCCCTTGGCCAAAGTCCCTCTTCCAGGTTTCTTGAAAGCCACCATCAGGTATTGAAAGGCCACAATAAGGCCTCCCCAGAGCCTTCTCTTTGAGCTTCCTTTAGAAAGCAGTGTTTTGGGGATGTAAACTTGAAAAGACTGGTGACGGAAGCAGGTAGGAGTGTACTGAAGTAGCATCACATCCTGCCCAAAGAGGTTGACTGCTGTTGTTTGGGTTATGTTGGTCTGCAGCTGGCTTGATAAAAATAACCTTTCAAAATTGCAGTGCATACCGAGTCAGTGGGTGTGCCATGGAAGCAACTGCCTGCCCCTGCTGTCAATAACACAAGTAAAACCAAAAAGCTGAGGGATAGGCCCAATTTTCTATCCTATCGATAGGAAGTGACCCATTAATTTAATGGTAGGTGCTTGTCACCTAGCACTGGGGAGACAGGTTCTGTCAGGGATCCTTTGGAGGATGGTGACACCGTATGTGCTTGCTTGCCTTACCACATGGTGTTATAGTTGTGCTGACTGTATCAGCAGAGAACCTGGGTACACCCCTATAAACGCACAGATACCTTTTTCCTCTTCCATTTTAATACTTAGCAAGTTATAGCTTTAAAAATACTCAAGCAGCTTCATCTGAAGAGTTCTACTCCCTGAATAAGCTCAAACATCCGACATTCCAAGGGTGCCCCAATGGGATTTCCACTAAAGCTGCGCCGAGTGTTGGTGGTCCTGCTAAGAACACAAAATACAAAGACAAAGCAGCAGTGCAGGATACTTCAAATCATTCCCAACCATAAGCTGCTGGTGATGTGAGGATTAGGACAAGCTATCTGCTGTCTGACCTCCACAGGGATGTACAGCTGCTCGTCTGCAGGGCCAGTGGTTTGCCACCCTCCCACATCTGTCTGCAGCTGGTTAGCTCTGTATAGGCAGAGGGCTCTCCTTTTGTCTCTAAAATGCTGCTTTTGCTTTTCCCCACTCTATTTTTCTAACTTGTTTTGGTCATGGATAAAGTACCATCCGATTTCCTAATGTAATTGGCAGTCCTTCCTGCTTCATTATCTAGGAATTAAATAGCCTGTAACTTCCATCTTCAAGGTTATTATTAAAGCATGTGTGTGAGACTTGAAACTCCTGCAGAAACTTGCACTGGGATCATATTTTCTTTAAGATGAGTCATTAGATGAGTACCAAGTGTGGCTTTACCTCTACACCTCCACTCCTATGACAGTCATTTTATTAAGCCTGGGTTTCTCTAACTGGGTTACAAGCGGTTTGCCAGTGACCATCAGAAGCTTTATAGAGAAAATACAACATGCACTACTCTTCCTGACTTAATGTCGTGATGCAAACCCTACAGAATACCAGACTGGTTTGGGCTCATCCAGCTTCAACCCCTGCCATGGGCAGGGACACCTTCCACTGGAGCAGGGTGCTCCAAGCCCCTGTGTCCAACCTGGCCTTGAACACTGCCAGGGAGGGGGCAGCCACAGCTTCTCTGGGCACCCTGTGCCAGTGCCTCAGCACCCTCACAAGGAAGAACTTGTGCCTAAGAACTCATCTCAGTCTCCTCTCTGGCAGTTAAAGCCATTCCCCTTGTCCTGTCCCTACATCCCTTGGCCAAAGCCCCTCTCCAGCTTTCTGTGGCCCCTTTTGGGTATATTTAATTTTGGTAACTTTTTAACCTTGCTTAGAGCCTGGCTCTTTTCCTCTCTTACCTTGGAGGCTCACTGATCACTTCCTTCTCCTGTCTGAAGCATAACACTGGCCTGGAATCTCAGCCTGGTTTCTGTACTTCTGGCTTCTCGTTTTCCTTTCACCAAGTCCTCTAACAGGGAGAATGTGCCATGGAAGTGTTCCCCCTCTCTGCACCCATGCCTAATAACTACATTTGTGTGCAATTTGTGTGTAATGTCTGGTCTGTGAAGCACCACAGCTTCTCTGTTTTCTTTAGATGCTGCTGGTGACTGGTTGATGTTAATGAAGGATTTCATTCTAGCTGGCTTGTGCTCAGCCACGACTGGGCTGCAGCAGAACATCACCCTGTTCCTCATCAGCTTAACTGCAGTCTCAGTCAGGTAGTTCAGGACTGCAGTGCTCTATCTGTTACATTTCCCACCCCTTGGAAACGAGACCACAGACGTTTGCAAACATATCATTTAGCATAACTGCATCTATTTGTTCTCAGGATGAAGCCCCCATCTCTCCATTTTCTATCTAACCATATTAAATGGCATCAATCGCAGTCTCTGATTCTGTGCAGTTTTAACAGCTAATCATCATTGGATGCTATATTATACTGAATGCTTCGAAACTTCCCATTCAGTTGATCTCCATTCAAATCACCACCAGGTTTTGTGGACCCAGGAGATCTGGCCTTTTATAGATGCACTGCAAATATGTCAATGAATGCACCTCAAAATGAAGTTGTTAAATGTCACTGCAGATGCTACTAAAATTCCAGAATAAACCTTGTCAGAGAATCACAGAACCAACCAGGCTTGGAAAGATGAGTTTTAGGTTAAAAAGAAGTGATTTTTAGGTAAAGTTTGGAAAGCAAGGAAATGATCCCAGCTTTCTGGAAAACCCATACAGGCCATATTCTATGCCTGTTACTAGTGGAATATATATTTGTTGTAGACTTTAACTGGTAAGAGACCTCTAACTGAAATTAAGTGGTACTTGCATGTGATGCCGCTTATCCTTCAGGGGCACACTGAGGATACCAGCAGTGGTACTCTGCTGGGACTACCCTTACAAACAGGTAGGAAGAGATGCCTAAAGTGGCTAAAAACAGCTCTCTGAGATGGGCTGAATCCCAGAAGTGTCACCACCATGATTCTATTTCCTCAGTAGGGAGCCTGCTTTCTTCTCAACCCTCATTTCAGCTCTTGTGTACCTTTTAATTTAAGGGGAAACATGGGCTCAGGTTCTCTATCTTGTTGTCTTAAACAAAAGATCATCACGGACAGATTGAACAGTGCACATCGACACCTGGCTGTCTGTTCTAGCATCTTGCTTTACTGTGGCAGTAGGATGGGAGAGAAAAAAACCCTCTTCCTCACCCCTTCTGAAACACCTCAGGCTACAACTTATCTATTCCCCCTTTTATGAATTAGGCTCACTGGGAAAAACACACTGAAATAACCATGACACAAATTAGGGCATTCGCAAAGATGCGCGAAAGCCTCAGTCGTATTTCACATAGAATAGAATGGAATGGAATAGTTAGGGCTGGAAAGGACCTTCAGATCATCTAGTTCCAACCCCCCTGCCACAGGCAGGGACACCTCCCACTAAACCATGCCACCCATTTCACCCGTATCACCTCCATTTCAGAAACAAACCCCCAAAAGACTAACAGAACACTCCTGACACTCACTGTTCCTGTAATCTCCAATTTACTTTGGTCTGAAAAGTACTTTGTGTCAAATACTATGCACACCACGTTTCATTTTGTCCCTACAGGCAGCATTCCAAGTATACAAGAGAACAGGCTGCACATATCTGACTTGTTCCAGCCATGTAAAAACCCCCGCACACTGTTCAGTAGTAGATTTTCTTCCAGCAACTTGGAAGGTTCTCAGAAGATCACAAATCACTACAATACCCCATTTCCCATCACTTCCTTTTTGTATCATTACAGAAACAAAATCCCAAGTCTAAGCCTATAGAAATCCCCACTTGTGAGAGGCTAACATGTCATTCCTTTTCTTACATCAAAATACACCTGATTTAAACACGTCACACCTAGGATAGCTTTGTGCATATTAGAGATGCAAAGGAAGAGTCTAAAAGTCGATTCGCTTCCCAAGGCAAGCACATTCTATGAGAAAACAAAGGTTTTCATGTTACAACCACACTTGGAGGCTCAAATTAATCATGAACAGAAACAAATGCTGGGCCAGGCAATGACACAAAACTGTTTTACACTTTAGCATGATCTAATTCTGATTCAGTGGAGAGGTTGTGTCAGGCAGCAAGGGAAATACCTTGTCTTCAAGAAGAGAGCTGAAGGAAACACGAAACCATCTTCTACATGTCGGATGGATTCACTGGAATGCTGAAGCTACCTTAAAGGCCCAGGGGATATCTGGCTCTTGTCTAATTCAGGGCAGGTTTCATGGTAATTGTAGCAATTCAGAAAGCAACGGAGAGCAGAAATAGTGATCCTTGGTCACAATCATCATTTCCACATGAAGCATACATCCATCTTTTTACCAACTGGATACTACTTAGATGATGCCTCAGAAACTCTGCTGTTACAAAGCTGTTTGCAGTCAGTGAACATGGGGTTTCTTAATTAGTCAAGCACCTGACACTAACGTCTGCTGTATGTAACTCTTCTTTATCCAACTGAACAACCTGGCACATTTCTACCACCTTGGAAAAGAGGAAGATCCGCACTGGTTTCTAAGGTAGAGGATTCCACTTAACTCCATTTATCAACAGCCCTGCTCCTGTACAGAATGGAAAACCCGAAAGTCCCCACCACAAAAGCAACAGAACCATCTGCACTGCTGCTGGCTTTCCTACAGAACAGCAGCCTTGGATGAGGAGGAAAGAAACCACTAATAAATCACTACTACAGATGTTTACCAAGGATGACTTCAGTTTCCTTTAATACCGACTTTGATCAGAAATCTTGACCCTACCCCTTGCAAGGTGAATTAGAGCTCTTAATTATTCCAGTTTTCCTACAGCTAATGAAATGGGCTGGTGTCATTAGTGAGGCTGGTGTCATTAGTGAGGCTTGTCAGCTACACCTCTGTGCAAAGCCATGATTTGAGACTGCTTTTGTAATCTAATCCTTTCAGGAAAAACAGTCGGAAAGTCACTCAAGCACTGTAAATACAACTCCTTGAAGACAAAGAGGACAGATGGCAACGCTCGCAAGGAACACCATCTAAAATATTCATCATTTAGGAGGAGAGGGCTGTTAACCCTGCGAACAACCAAGCCCTATCATTTTCCACTCATGAAAGGAGGGCAGAGATCTGTAGAGATACTCATTGGTTTTTGCTCAAGACCTGTATTCAGTGCATCTTCACACTACACAACCATTCCTCAGTGCCAGCATCCAGAAGTAGCAGGCATAAATGCAATCGACACACAATTCTGTTGCAAGGCTCAATTATCACCCCATCAGTCCTGGCTACAAAGCAGCAAAAATATTGAGGAGAAGCTTATAAACTGTTACTGCAATTACATCAGGAAGAGCCTTGGTCCATCCCTCCCTTTCCCTCTCCTCCCATTTTAACTGCAATCCAAGCCTGTTAAAACGTCAAGCACTACGTTTAATAGCTTCCTTTGGTAAGAGTTAATTCGAAACAAATGTTATCATAAATGCATGAAGCTACAAACTACTGCTGGAAAGACAACTACAGCAAGAGACAAAAACAGTGAGATGTACTAAAGACTCGAAATCAAAAGGAAACAAATCAAAATGATACACAAAACAAGGGGAAAACACTCTAGTACAGAAACCGTCGGCTGTCTCTTCTAAACAAGAGCTGCCATGAAGACAATGTATAGTTACCTGCATCCATATCTGCAAAGAATGGAACAGCCAGTAAGGAAAAGAAGGAACCAGAAATTCAGTGTCTCAGAGTTGGATTTAAAAGTTCATAAGGAGAATAGATAAAAAAAATAAAATCAAAAAGTATTTAGTGCGAGATACACCTCTATAAGGTACTACAATGGCTTTGATTTCAGGCTATAAACCTGGATTCATGTTTAACACCATGTTTTCACATATAAATTCATTTTTTATGGCATAAGAACTTAAACCCAACCAAAACAAGCAACTGCAAGGCCAAATATTTAATATATTAAATAAGGAACGAGTTCTATCTTTATTGAGGTTTGCAAAGCTGTTTTATTCTCCCAACATCACAAACCAAAGGGCCCAATTCCGCAGAAATCAGCTACTAGATACAGTAATGATGGCTTCTGACAGCCACACTGAAAGCAGCAACAACTGAGAGAGGTCAACTCTTGTCCATACAGGGCTAGAAGTCTCCCATATGGACATATCATGGATGCCAAAGTATTTAAGGATGCTAAGTAGTTATCAAAAAGCTACAATTATACTCATTGGATATACTTATCTCAGTCTGGAAAATGTTAAAGGCAAAACCTCCACGAACAGTGAGATAGCAAATCAGGCTCTTGACTGATTAGTTTCTGCATGACTGAAAATGAATAAAGACATCGAGATGGGGGAAGAGAAATGTGCATATCCACATACCTTCAGGTGATTCCTCTTGGACATAGGTGCCAGTCAGATACCGGTGTACAAGCGCAGACTTGCCACTTGCGAGGTTGCCCACAATCCCCTGGGATTGGGAAAAGAAAGGGGGAATGAAGTTCAACTGCAATTGATCCCTGCAAAAAGCAGGATGTTCAACATACAGAACAACAGAAACACTCCAAAACATGGACATATAGTAACTACCAAAAGCCTAATGTATAAATGTATAAACCAGAATCAGCCTGGGTTAGTATCGCTCCTTTGCTCAGCTCGCCACCAATGCTAAGTGGGAACATGAAACAGACTTGAGAGAAGAAGCCTGAAGCTCAGACCAAGGTTGTCACCTCTTTAGTGAATCACAGCATCACAGACTGGTTTGAGCTGGAAGGGACCTTAAAGCTCATCCAGTCCCAACCCCCTGCCACAGGCAGGGATGCCTTCCACTAAAGCAGGTTGCTCCAAGCTCTGTCCAACCTGGCCTGACATGTTAACACATCACTAACCTCTTATATTGGAAGATATCTCTGTAGGCTTTCCGCTGTGTGATCCATATTGCCTGGCTACTGAAGCACACACATGACACATGCGGCTAGAGACAGATCTTGGCATGCTCATTGACTTGCTGAAGTCACCAAGAAGTTCACAACTCAAACCTGTTCACGCTCAAACATCTGCACTGGGGGTGTCAACGGCCAAACAGAAGTACTCAGTCTTAATGAAATGTCTTTTTAGTCTCCTTGCTCAATTCAGCTGTCCCTGTTGAACACCACCCTGAGTATATTGTGCTTAGCTCTAGGGGGAAGAGACAGGAACTTATTTCATCCTTTAAAACAAACCCAAGCCCACTCTGTTCTTAAATGTTTACACTGACCGTAACCAAAAGGTTCAGAACATAAGATCCCTGGAGACAGCACGAGCTCTGCTGAGCCTTTGGTGAGAGTCTGCCAAATTGACAGAGGAAGCATAAACAAGTTACACATTAATGGCCATTCTCTACTCTGTTTTCCTGCTCCTAATTGGTAACTACTGGAAGAAACCATCCTCCTTGTGAAAAACTGCCTAAACTAACAGAGTAGTGCCACCTTAAACAGTTCTGGAGCTAGGGGGAGGAATAATTACCTACTCTTTGCAAGCGGAACAACTCTCAGTGAAAACAAGGGTAACAGTTCTGCAAAGGATGCCCAGTTCACCTCTCCAGCTGAGATGCAAGAACAGCTCAGATGAAGAAGCAGCTTATGCAGACACTAAATGGAAGGCAGCCTTGCACCACCCTTCAGCCCCTACCATGGCATAACAAAAAGAAGCAAAAAGAAATATAAGCAAAAAACCCCACTGTAGGATAACTGCTATCGAGGAGCAGTCCTACAGAATGCAAAGGAAAAAAATCACACAAACCCAAAGCAATTTTCCTCAAACCTGACTACAAAACTCGACATTTTAGCACAGCTTTGTTTTCCCTGGACAGCTACTTCAGAAAGCATTCACAGGAGGCAGCTACCTCCTTCTCCTACAGTAAAAGAGATGATTGTTTAAGATCTCACCCTGGTGCCTGCACTGGAAGAGCCAAGGCAGCCACCTCTTTTCAACCAGATATGAAACCAGTACACGAAATTCGCATCCAGCAGAATCAGCCTTCTGCTGCTTCATGCAATGCCCTGAGTCTCTGCATCCTCTTAACCTCCGAAAACAAGGAGCAATATACTTTACACTGAACAAATCTGACTTCTAACACCATTTCTCTCTTAAGTAGGGATTCGTTCTAAGGATGATCCCTCACTGCATGACAAGTATGCCAGCATGTTTTTAAAGCAGTCATATTCCTGTCTCCCACATTTTAAATACAAACAACGTGAGTCATTTCTATTTATTTATGGATACATATGAAACGCACAACAAGATGATCTTAAGGTCCTTCCAACTCATAATCGCTCTACGATTCTAAGTTATGGAACAAAAAAGCCACCCTTACCCAGTTCAGAGATGAGAAAGCTCAGCTAACAAGGCTACAGCACGATGCTCTGTCAGTTCTGGTTTGTGCAACACTGAATCATTTATTTGCATGCGCCAGACATGCTGTAAAAACAAATCCAAACCCCTCTGCCCACATCCTACAAAAGCCTGTTTGGAAAAATGCAGGAACGCATGGCTGGAACTTGGCATTTGGAGGCTATCCAGCACAGAAGCCTGGCTGCACTTGGCATGCTCCTCGGCAACAAATGGAATAATGTTGTCCAAAATGCTCTTGTATTTATTCAGCCTAACACATCCTTATTGCACACTGGGATAAATGGGATCCAGGAATACCACACCACCACCACTAACGAAAGACCCAGTTCTCACTCAGCTGGCCTAGCACTCTCTTCACTATAATAGAAGCCCCATCATCCATAAGTAAAACTCAGTGGTAGCATCTCATCAGCAGAAACACAAGAAATCAAGCCCAACAGGGCTAAAAAGGGAGCAGAAGGAAAGACTGGCATCCATTGAGAAACACATGCACTGGCTTTCCTTTACTGCAACCCTGCAAGCACAAAAGATGAGGCTGGAAGCAAGGGAATGACACAGGGCTGACTCACTGCACCAACTCCTTCCCAAGGGCAGCGGGGTAGGAAAGGCAGAGCAGATTGTGGATGGAGCCCCTCACTTGCCCTTCCTGCTGCAGCACAAGTTCTTGGCCATGGCTGGCTCTTCCACCTTCAATCATTTGCAGTGGGATAATTAAATCAACATTTTTGTCATGGTAATAGTTCTGCTTTTACCCAGGATTACACAAACTGAAGCCCTGGGCTGTAATCTTACCACTCAGGCACGCTGACCACTTAAAATCAATTCTCTACAGCAGTTCCTATCACTGGTTCAGACAACATGGGAGCAAGATAGCCAAGACAGGTATTCACATAACGCAGCCGTGGTAGCCCAAGAAACAACTGTACCCAGGACCAGCTCATGATGCTCACTGGTTGTGCTCTGTACTTCAACATGTGAAAATCACAGCTTTGGTCTCACCTGCAAGAATCAAGTTTATTGCTGGATGCTGTGAATTATCAGGGGTAAGAAAAGGGGAAGGGAAGAACAAGGAAAGCCTTGATCCTCCCCAGCACAAGCTCCCTAATACCACAGTGGACTGAACACACATCCAAGAACACCTTCCAGGCATAAACCCTTATTTTTATTGTGCAAAGTATTTGGGGAAATACTAGTTTTCCAAATTACTCCATCAGTTACACTGAATCTGCTGACCCTCCGTAGGCCTTTCCTGTCTTACACAGTTACATCCATTGGCCACCATATTTTTCTTCTACTTAACATGTGCACTGCTGAAACATAACGGTAGCCATGAGGAAGCTGCTTCAGTTAATACGCCATTCTGTGTAAGAGCATTTATCCTGTCAACAAAAATTCCACCTCCATAACCACTATTATCCTCTCAGATTATGAAAAAGACATTTACCACAGGAGAAATGGGGTAGTAAGGCATGGCCCCAGATGCCCATTCTTAAACTCATCCAGTTCCAGCCCTCCTCCAGTGACAGCTGCACAACAGGAGCTGAGCACAGCTGCCAGCCAAACACCCCCCCCAAATTCTGTACCTTGGGTACCACACTAATCCTGTAGGATCTGAGAAACTGAATGTGTTGAAATCTGGACTTCCATGTGGTAAACATCGCCGTGATCCGGCCTCAGTAACCCTGTGATGTTGGTTTGATAGCCTCTCTGAGGAGGCTTCTGCCTTCACTCCCAGCCTTTGTATTCACAGCACCTAAAAGGGCAAGTCTGGGAAATTCCCCCAATTTGTCTCCATGTTACTTTTGCCTCTTCTTCTCCCCATATGGAAAATGGCTTGGCCAAGTGCAAAGTCATTGTGAGCAGCTATTAAATCACTCTTCATTCTTATAGCAAAATGTACGCTTTGATACATATGAACCTCCAGAATACTGGGGTTTTTTGATATTTATTGATATAAATTCTTTTAAGAGAGGAAAAAGGACTTTTGTTCCTTCAAAACACTGTGAAAACTTATTAAGGTGAGATAAATACAGCTTTACATATCACTTAACTAACTAGCCAACTTCCCCTTCTCCCTCTTACGAAAGACTTCCCTAATGAGAAGACCACCTGGTTGGTGTAGCCAAATAAGTCAAAACAGCAATAAAATACAAACTATATAAACAGATCTTTGAAGCATAATTAAAAGACAAACTTTACATATTATTAATGTAGCTTACAAGATTTTCACTTGCATGTAACATTATCAGAGATGGAAGTAAATATAAACTCACCACTTTCAGCTCTGGTACAGATCGGCTTAGTGTCCATTCCTGGCTATTTACAAAGGCATCTGTAAAAGTGGACAACAGGCACAAAATCAGTACAATGACATTTCATGGTCTGCTGCAAAGGACATCATGCTAAGGCTTTGGGTACATGAAACCAAAGTCACAGTCTAACATGAAAAACACTAAGTTTGGATAAATCCTACCCATTCTGCTGCTCTCTGTTAGCAAGTCAAGCTGTATCATCCCCACTGGCATTACGATGGCCAAACTAATTTCAGCCCTTCAGGGCTATGAAAAGACTCTCAATCTGAACACGCAACTGTTTCCCACCCACCACAACACATCTCTTCCTTACAAGAATGCTAGGCTGCTCATCACACTACGCTTGTGGTTGCCACCATCAGCAGTAGCTTCACCACCCCAGCAAAGGCGAGTATCTGCCTCTTGTAAACACATGATGGCTTTTCCTCAGGGTCAACAACTACAATTACCAGTACCAGTGCTAACACCTCTGCCCAGCTAAAGCACAGTATCTGTTTCTTCTGGAAACACGCTGGTTTTCAGTAGCACGATTCAGATTGGAACAAACCACAAAGCCATTCACTACAAAATGGAATTCAAACTACTGGGAGTTGGAGAGGGCTGATTTCTGGAAAATTGTCAGGTTCAGTTCATCATTGTTCCCAATACAAACTGAGTCTCAGGACTGTGTCAGGTCCAACCTCATCAATTCCACACCAAAGAGAAACAAAGCTCCACCTTCCTACCTCCAAAACCATTTATCATCTTTTCCCTCTGTAAAAGACTGAAACCAAACAGATAATGATATTTCCAAAACAAATCCAAGCAGCATTACTCTTAACCCTGATTCAACCCTCAACAAAACCATGCAAACCAGATGAATGCCTGTGTTTCCTATGCACAGAATGCTCCTTCCGAGCAGATCAGATGCAACTCCACAGTAATGAAACAGCGCTGAATGAAGTCTCAGTGTTACAATCATTCCTAATGGTACAGGGAGTAAGAAATAAGAGGGGAAAAGTATTCCTGACCACCCTATCCACAGGCAAGCAAAGGTTTTGCAAGCCACTGCTTCCCCTCCGATACGAGAGTTAGGAAAAGGCTATTTATCTTTTGATCCAGAAGATGAAGAAGTTGCAAGCAATTTCCTACCCCAGGTGGTATCCTCACTAACTCAAACCACCAGCTATCAGCAAGCTTTCCCAGTGCCTAACTAAAGACAACCACAACAGGGAAGAAGTGACCATAATGAGAAGCCATCAAACCAAAGAGCTCCCTTTGCACAAACCTGCTTCCTCATGGGATGAAGTACAGGCGTCCCATGAGATGCTTCTTTAACTTGACTTGCTGATCTTGTGGAACACTAACAAAGGATCACTTTTATAGAGCGTTCACTTAATCACTGCGTGTTTAATCCCAATAAAGGTATCAGCTAAAGTGTATTTACACAACGGATGCTTTGAATTCCTGTTTTTTCTTCTCTAAACAGAACTCATTAGTCAGCCTGCAATTAAGCAGATAGCCTCCATCTCACAGCAGCATCACATCAGAGCTAACTGGCAAAATGCACATTTTCCAATGCAAAATGTTGTAACAAGAAATACTACCCCAGTAATATTCCACTCAGCACTTTTTACTAGGTATTAATTACATCTAAACGCATAACAGACCAAAGCTACCCCATGCTCCACTTCATAACCCAAAGTACCATTCGTATCCAAAACACTTTTTCCTGACAATTCCAAAACTATACATTTGAATGATCTAACATTTGCATAGCACGATTTGAGCATGCCTATTTCTCCTTTCCCCGTACTTGTGCCTGTATTATACCTTCCTTCGTTAATACGTGCAAAAGATGGATACATGGATGAAAGTTAAACAGGGCCTTTTATCTGCACGACTCGGCAGCAGCAGAACAAGCCGAGGCTGTACAACACAAGGAGGTTTCAGCTGACCTACAGATTCTCCAGAGTCAAGGAAAACTATCAGTCTCAGGCAAGTATTACACCTCAGTGGTGGGGGGTGCGTGTGTGAGAACACTCTATCAATGCTGAGAAGCTTCAATACAATAGGAAGATTAAAAGACAAGCAAGCAGATCACTGCCACCTTAGAGAACTGCAAGAAGCCATTTAAACCAAGGGGGAGACTCACATGGGGAACCAGAACATCAGAAGCTCCATCAGTTCTTCAAGAAACAAAAGAACAGATAGCCTTTCATAAGATCTGTAACTTCTAACAGGCTAAATCAGGAAGGAGAGGAAATGAAAGGTACACTTCCATAATGCCATGAGGCCAAAAGACAAAAGCAGAAAGGTGGCAGCTGCAGAGACGAAGAGTGACCCAGTCTAAGGCATTGATTCCTCCCTCCTGCGTGGTCCTTCCTTCATTGAAACGCACTGATTCCACCCAACAACCTTCAAAACAAACTGTCTCAGACAGCAAGACATGATCCCCTGTATTTCCCACTCTAACACATGCATCTTAATTCTGATCAGCTATAAAGAGAAATTCAATAAAACTAACTTGAGACAGCACTGGGCTTCTTGACAAATCTACATGGCTCCTTTTCATTATGCACATGGTTACCAATACATACACAGGTTTTGGGCATCCAGAATACTTGGGAATATCTGAAATACCATTTGATTGCCAAAATACACCTGTTAAGGAAAAAGAGGACCTCAATCCAACCCATTTAAGTAAAAATGTCTCATTATTACTATCTTCAATTTGCAATTCAATAACAGATGGTTTCTACTGCCTCTTTAACAAACAAAACCCCTAAATTTTTATTAGGAGATCTATGGGGTCATCTTCCCTCCCCAGTGTAATTTACACTTCCAACCCATGGAGCAGCATGCATGAGCAGAGAGCATCCATATCAAAAGCTGACCTTCTGTTTTTAAACAGATATATAATGAATAAGACAATTCATACGTAAAAAGGGCCTTTTGGAACGTGACACACACTTCCAACTGTGCAAAGCTTAAAAATAAGCATGATGGAACATTTTCCTACCGTACTGTACTGGATCCAAGTCGGTGCTTTGACTTGAATCGCTGAGAGATTACCCCTCCTCTGAAAAATGCATGGTTTAGTAGTAGCACAAGTCTCAACCCAAAAGCTGCCTTTTTCCCTCTTTGCTGAGAAAATTAGCACACAAGCTTTGGGAAATGCAGTCTGAAAAGGCTGCTTTGATATGGTTCCAAATGAAAGATGCGTGGCTTTAGCTGCATCACTGTGGGCAAGTGGGAACATGCAGAATATTTTCTGTACCTGTTCGCTCTCGGGTTTTTATCTCCAAAGCAGGAAGGAACCGAATACTGCTCATAACGCAGAAGTGACTGATGGGGCATCAGGGAGGGATGCAGTTGTTGGTACTTTAACTTCATTCACATGTTTCTGAGGGCTCCTGTTCTTATAAAACAGAAAAGGATCTTTTGCTGAGGCTTTCCAAAGGAATCCCTTGGCTTTTTCCTTCTTTCTTTTTTTCATAGCTTTTCCCCATTTAAAAGAGCAGAAAAGGGACTTCAGGATAGCCTGAGGGAAGCTCTTCCTAAGAAGCTTTCCAAGAATCATGGAAGATTTAAGGCTTTTCATGTCACACTGCAGAGACATATGCCCGCTCTATGCTTATCCCTCCTTGTAGACAGGTTTGCCAGTACATTTTCATCTCAATGAGAGATAAAAAGAAATCCATGAGCTTCCCGGGCTTTGGACTCCGTTGTCACTCAAGGGTGAGATATGGCCATGACAACAGAGGACAAAACAAGGTGAGTAGAGTAAAAGCGGTGCAAGGAGTGAAGCAGAGGCTCCTGTGCTGGTGCTGCTGATGGTGTGGCTGCGGGCTGTTGGGAAGGTGCTGAGGCAGCTGAGGCTCTTATCCTTTATTACCCAATAGACCTGGTTGGTTTGAGGGAGTTTTGGAGCAGGAGGGATCCAATGGACGGCAAGGGTAGTATGAATCTAATCAGCCCCAGCTGGAAGTATTTACTGTGGGCTGATGAGCTGCTTTACAGCTGTTGCCTACGGCAGTAAATGGAGTTCATTTACTTTATTAAAGGGCCTCCAGCATTAAAAATCAGATATGGGAGCAGACAGGCTTTTGCTGTGGTTGTTTCTATACCTGCTGTGAAACGTCTCCAGTTTTCATATGGGACTTGCCTCCCCTCTTCTTGAACCATGGATGGTGGAACTGACCCTGATGGCCCTCAGAAACATTGGTTTGCTGATATTTATTTAGTTTTTAGTACCTGTTCCTGGGTTTGAAGATGAAAGTTTGGATTTTTTTTGTTTGGAAAGTTAATCTAAGCAGGGTTTTATACACAGTGTTAAAGCACCCAGACCTTCTCGGAAGCCTGCTGCTGCCCGATGCTATGGAGAACATAGACCTTGCCAAGAATGGCCATCAAAGCCCAAGATTCTACCACAACATTGTGGTCATGGGGAACAATACAGCATGTACACCTGGTTCTTACTATTGGAACTAATTCAGAAGGTTCCTCTGGCTGGAACTGAGTCACTAAACTGAAGATTTGAAATAGCCAAGGATCATCCTGTACTTTGGGCTTCGGCACAGTGATGCATAAGTGGCACATAGAAACTCTATATATAGTAGTGGAAATGTTAAGGAAAAAAAGAAATATGAAGAAAAACAGATGCTAATATATGGAAAAGTAAGACTTGAAGAAGAAAAGGCAACTTCAACTGTCTTCTGGTGCATGTTTTAAAGAGAAATAAGTGACTGACACCATGCGTATTTGAAGCTTTGATCACTGATGCAGAAGTTAAATGAACAGGACATACAACTGCGATTAATTATTGACAAAAGTCATTCTTTTCATATGTAGAGTCTGTACTTAGCTGTGAAGGTTGAGTTCACTTGAATTCCAAAGTTGGGAAGTAATGCAAACAAGACCCCAGTTGATCAGCTTCATACATGTGGTTCTATTTATTATGCAAATCTCTTCCAATATGCTTAAATCAACATGCAGTAGTGGGGCTCTTCTTTCTGCTGCAGAGTGTGTTCAGGGACTATACAGTTTGTGCTTTGTATGCCGCAGTTTGATGCATCCAATGCTTTATAGTCATGCTGTCACTTTAAGTTAGCTCTCTTCATCTAATATAGCAGAAAACCAAAAAGGCAAAACCCAAAGCTGGTTTCTCATGTACGATCTGCAAGTATTTGACCTCTTCATCCTAACTTCCATGGGTCTTGGGATTAACTCAGAAAAAATCACTACTTTCAGAGTCATTTGTACTAGAACTATGTTGGTTAGCTGGGTACCTCAATGCCCACACAAATGATGGTGCATGAACCTGGTTTTACCAAAGAGACCAGCAGCTGATTCATGACATGTTCTAACAGCCCTCCTTATATTTCGGAATCCCAGAGTGGTTTGGGTTTGAAGAGACCTTAAAGCTCCTCCAGTTCCAACCCCTGCCACGGGCAGGGACACCTTCCACTGGAGCAGTTGCTCCAAGCCCCT
>JANRGW010038053.1:0-16817 GCA_024733675.1 Psilopsiagon aymara | reverse complement strand
ACCCTGTGCCAGCGCCTCAGCACCCTCACAGGGAAGAGCTTCTGCCCAAGAGCTCATCTCAGTCTCCTCTCTGGCAGCTTAAAGCCATTCCCCTTGGCCTGTCCCTACAGCCCCTTGTCCTTGAAGCCAGGTCATGGGGAGCTTCTCACACAACACTCCCAAGTCCTTCTCTTAAGGGCTGCTCCATCCAGTCTCCCCCAGCCTATGTTTGTGCTGAGGAATGCCCCAAACCAGGTGCAGTATAGATTATAGAGCTTTCCCCTATAAGCCAATTAGAAATCACTGCTGCAAAGACACAGCTCCAAAAATCTCCCTTTTTCCTTCCTGAGATTAAGCAGTGTCAATTGCTCTCCTCATGCAGCCTGCCCAAAAAGCAGAATTGCAGTGTGGTCCTGTCCCTTCCCAGCCCTTCCCTGCACAGCTTCAGCTGGGAACTTCAGCCAGGCTCTGGTGAATGCTGGGAAGTGACGTTCCCTCAGACACATCACTGTAGTTACACTTCATCAACAAGATTAATACACACATTGCAGAGGAATTTATTTACCATCTGAAAACAAGAGATTCTTGTGAGCTGCCAGTTTAAAGCCTCTCCTCATCCACCCCTGTGTTGTCAGAAAGGATAAAAACCCAAGAGCTGTTACAGTTCCAACCTAAATGTTTGATACTGGTCAGATTTATCCCTGGCAATACCTACTTGCTATTTATAAGGTGGAAAACTGCTCTGAGCTCAGCTTTTTTGAGGCATCAGGCACCTCAGCCAAAGCTCATTAGAGCCCCACATATATTTGATGTCTCAAACCCCATGCCCTGTAACAGAGAACCATATTAAATAGATATTTAGGTCAAAACCATTAATCTATCTTCCAGCAGCAACCGGCTGCTGCAACAGCACTATCCTTTGTGCTGCCATGGAAACAAAAGGAGGACCAGCGATGGGAAGAGGTACACGACCTGATCAGTCTATGAGTGAGCCTTGCCCAAAATACACTGTGGGGCTTAGGTATTTCATAGAATTATAGAATGGTTTGGGTTGGAAAGGACCTTAAAGCTCATCCAGTTCCAACCCCATGCCATGGGCAGGGGCATCTTTCACTAGAGCAGCTTGCTTCAAGCCCCGTCCAACCTGCACAGGTAGTTGTTATTTACTACATTTATTATAGAGATATAGTGGAGCAGGACACTTGCTGCAGCACAGATCCCTCAATGATGCACTGCTGGGCTTTTTCAAAGGGGAAGAATCAACTATTTATGTAAGATACATATTTATACACAGTTTCCTCCTTTTGAGGACGCTCTATACACAAGAGGACCCTCCCTCTTATCTGGTGGCAGCTCAGCTTGAGTCTCTAAGCAAGGGCAATTCTTTCATTCATCAAAAGCATCCAATTTCCCTTCTCCCCCAGTAAAGAACTCCAGTAAATGTGAGACAAGACTTCCCCCGGTGAAGCCAAGTCCGCCCTTCCCCAATACATCATTTATCCATCCGTCCATGGAGTTTATTCTCAATTTCTCAGCTTGGCGGTTGCATGCTGTAAGTGTGATTAATGCAGACAGAGGCAAACTTGACCCCTTGTCACACCCATGTAGCCACGATGAAGTCAATATGGTTAAATGGGTGTGATCAGCTTGCAAATCATGGAATGGTTTGGGTTCGAAGGAGCCTTAAAGCTCAACTCCAACCCCCTGCCGTGGGCAGGGACACCTCCACTAGGGCAGGATGCTCCAAGCCCCATCCACCCTGGACAATGCTCTTCTACGAACCTACTCTTCCCTCTCAAGTCACATGCACGCAAACAGTGCTGGACCAAACCGTAAAGTGAGTAACAGTGCAACCAAGGACGCTTCATCCTCCCGCTGCCCTGAACCATCTGGTGCAGCCAGAGCACCCAGACACAGAAATAGGCAGTATCAAAGCTCAGTTACTCACAAACTGACTCCTGGCCCAACTTGTTGCTTGTCACCCCCAACCTGCGCACTGCCACCGGATGATCGCTCGGCTTTACTTCTGTTCTTTCAACTGTGGCTATGGAAAACAGGCCCAGCATGTTTGCAAAGAAGTACATCTAGAAAAACATCTCCCTTCTCCACCAGGGAGATTATGACTTGTTTATGCAACACATTGCTAAAAACATTTTTTAGAACTCGAGTCATGTCTCTCAGATTGCTATGGTGGTTGTCAAAACAGAGCCTTCTTTTCCCTGCCTCTACCATATGTAATACTAAGGCCACTTTCCCTAAGTTGATATCACCCATGCAAGATTTGGAGATGATTAGTGGAAAATACACAAATGAGACGGCGCTCTCCAGAGACCGGCACAGCAGGAATAATCTGATGGGGTTTATATTTATTAGCCTGATGCACATCTAACTTGTTTAAACAAGGCTCTTGTCAAACGTCAAAAAAATGTTCATGCAATCCAAGGCATGCTCTCCAAGGGAATTAACGCTGAGCTGGAACCAATGTGAGAGCCTTAGTTACGGCAACAAGGAAACAGTGTAAAGGGGCCCCTTTTTATTTCAATTGCAAATAGATCCGCTGAGATAGAAAGGTTTATTTCCTAAGGGCCAAGATGGAGAACCTAGAGTATGACACTGGGGTGGCAACACCCAGGTCAGGTCTGTGTGAAAGCTTCTCTCCCTACCCTCATGGGGCAAGTGTCCAGTTCCAACCCCTGCCATGGGCAGGGACACCTTCCATACAGCAGGTTACTCCAAGCCCTGTCCATCCTGGCTTTGACCACTGCCAGGGATAGAACATGGATGGGGCAGAGGCAGAGAGAAAGCAAAGCAAAGCAGGAAAGACTCAGGACTGCCATAATCTTAGAGTTGCCTCCAAAATCACAGTTATAAAAGTAGTATGTGACTAAATGCTATTAAAAACCAGTTTCCCTCCCCAGCTTCCCATTGAAAAAGCACCTGCTACTAACAAGACATTTCATAAAGCAGCAGAACTGAACAAGGAGAAAATATTTATTCTGGAGACTCATATGTGAGATGAACTTTAGACTCAGTGAGTAACTGTAACACAAAGCCTCTTTCTTTGACAGCCATTTGCAGATAAACTGCAAGTCTGCAGGGAGCTGAAAACGAGCAAATCCATCGCTGCCATCCCAAGGTTTGCAACTGTTCACCCTCATTCCTTCACCTTCTCCTGCCAGGCAGCTCGTCCCACCTCACCCTTGACTCATTCATCACACTGGAACAGCAGCAAGAGAGTCTGACCAAAAGGATGCTGCAAACCACAGACAAGCTCACACTGAATTCAACTTTCCCCCAAGTTAATACATACTCTGCAAGTCTGAAAGGTCTGACATGTCACCTCCAGCCGGCAAGGGTTGAATGATCATCATTACTACACTGAGTATCTCTGTTACACAACCCACGCTCATAACTCATGTCCCCCCACACCATGTGAAGGATTAGTGCAATACCTCCAATCGCTGGGACCTAAACCAAGGTAGAACCTTGAAGCTACTATGGCATTCTTTTGGAAGCACAACAATCCAGGCCATAGGCAAATACCAATCTCCTCACACTTCTCCACTAGGAAACTGTGGGTTTAGCTCTGCCAGAACAGGAATAAGCTGTTCCGAGTCTTTGCAATGATCCTGCCCTCTGGCTATATTCTCATGTGTCTCCTGGGTGAAGCCAAGAAACTCAAGTATGTTTTCAGGGCTCCATCAGGTTCCCATCACCTCAGGAACGTACTTGAAACGCAAATGACTGTACTAGACCTGATGTATTTAAAGAAGCCCTTGCAGGGCTCAGAAAACAATTTAGCTGCACCCAAGAGAGCCGGCACCAACTTCCTTACAACTCCGCTCCCATGCTTTTCATACCCACTATTTCACAGCACACCAGTGAGCCCTCTTCTAAGGAGAATGTGGGAAAAGAACCAGACCTTGCTGCATCTTCACAGTGTTCTGGCTTGACTCATGACATACTCTAGCAAGCCACACTGTAAACTGACTCCTTACTAAACCCCTGCTTCCAAACACATAAAACCTCCTCCCTCTTCATATTCTGTTCCCTCTTAATGCCATAACCTCCTATTGCCTTTTCCCGAGCTGACAAAAGCAAGCTGGAGGCCAGTTATCCCATCAAGGCTTTTATTCTTTGTCACGTCTCTATCACTTCCTAAGGTAAACTGCTTTAGCCACGAAAATCCACCATGTGGAATTTTCTGCATGCTTGGAAAAAAACCTGGAAGTGAAAAACACAAAGATCTAAAATGTGTTTCAGAGCTAATAAGAAGGGTGTCAGCCTCTACTGCAGCAACACCACTAGCACACACGCTAAAGCGAATGATAAACACAGTCAAGCACAGCATTCAGACTGTGATAAAACACAGCCATTTGGAAGCAATACAATGGAAAACCAGCAAGCAAACAGCTACATTCAACTTGTCTCAACAAAGCCACCCAAAAAGCAGCACAAGAACACACTCTACTAAACGAACACTTCCAGCATCCTGGGAAGCATCAGAGGGACCAACTCTATGCCCCTTGTAAAGCCACTGTTTGGAGCCTTTTGCCCCTTGTAAAGCCACTGTTTGGAGCCTTTTGCTGGCTACAGCTCCAGCCAGGCACTGAGCAACTTCATTTTCAGGGGGCAAAAACGGTGATTTCTCCCTTTTTCTCCCTATCTGGGGACTTTCACTCTAATTCTGCAAGCCCCAACTGAAAATGGAAATTAAAATCCTCTGGCCTCTGTGCACCATCTACTGCGTTAGGACAAAGGGAGCATGCAACCAGGAGAGGGCAAACCAAAGGACAAGGTGGCCCTGGCACCCTGTTCTCAGGAGCAGCAGTGATGAGGCCGGGTTTGGCACATTTTCCTGACTGATGTGTGCTCATCTGCTGCAGTTCAAACGGGATTGACAATTTCTGTTCAAACCTTTCACGGTGCTACCCAAAGCTGCGCTTGCACGAATTAAGTGGAACTTAAACTGCCTTTAAGATAGCACATACAGAGACAACATGTGGTTAGCACATCAAGTCAGCTACTGGAGCAGATCAAAACAATTCCTGGCTCCTCCTCCCTGTTTAAACGGATTGCTTTTTCCCAGGCAAAGGCGGGCACAAGGACCAGCACAGAGCAAGCTGCAGCTGCTGCCAACAGCTGGAGCAGGAACCGTCACAGCTATGGGATTTTGGAACCAGGGGCTGTTTTAAGCTACAGTGCACCAAAGTTCACATCCCAGATTGGAAACGAAGCAAACACCAAAATAAACTTCACTGTCTTCCTAATTAAAGAGATTCATTCCTTCAGGAAAGTGACATAAACCACTGCTCTGGGGTTAAGAACCTACTTTTAGCACTTGGCCCTTCCAACGCTGTAACTGAGCCTGCACGAGCAGGCCAGAGCCCGACTGCCCATGAAGCATCATCAAAAGCTCTATCTAGGAAGTGGGGTTTTCACATCACTTGATTTGAAATGCCATAGGACATGAAGAATCACAGAATGACAGACTGGTTTGTGCTGGAAGGGACCTTAAAGCTTATCCAGCTCCAATCACTGCCTCAGTCAGGGTCACCTTCCGCTAGAGCAGGTTGCTCCAAGCCTCTTCCAACCTGGCCCTGAAAGGTTTGGAAACTGAAGACAAACCAAATTTAACTGCCTTCATTTTGCTCTAAGAAACCGTGCTCCCAAAGGCATGGAGTACGAACATTCCATTCCCCCAGTGAGAGTTAAGTACTGCAGTACTAACTGTGACTCAAAGGCATTGCCACCAAGAAGCAACTAGACTTCAAGGAAGACAGGCCAGGCTGCTTTATAAGCACTTTTCTGTCACAGGGCTAAATACACAACTCCAAACTGATGCGACACAGGGGGTTTATTCAGTCTGCATTCAGTGTCCTTTCAAAGCTGCCAATCGTTCAATAACCAAGGGGAAAAAAACCAATCAAATTTGAAATCACACTTGAGCATGTGTGAGCCAGTGCGCTTAAAAGGCAAAACCGTGTTAGGTACTGCCACTGCCATCTTAGCAGTCAGCTCCTAAGAAGCAACAAGCTTCTGCTTGATACTTGGTCCCAAATGATGTTCATAGCATCGGGGGTTTGGGACTAGAGGTCTTTAAGGTCCCTTCGAACCCTAACCATCCTATGATTTTATGAACCACGTTGCAGATTTCTGTCTCCTCAAAAGCTCAAGTTATCTAGCTCCAAGGTCAGTAAAGAAGTCTGCAGATTAAGGAGATCTGCTTGTTGTCCATGCATGCAGTAGAATAAAGAGACAGACTCTTGTGTCGGCTAAATATGAGACCTTCCCAGCACTGAAATCCATCCATTCCACACAATTGTAATGGATAAATAAAGTATTTGAGATCCTAAATATCACCAAGAAAACCCAACTCATTTTATAATAGGAGGTTTGGGTGATCTGCAACATCTGCAATACATATCTGCAGACCATTTAATACAAGGCAGAGTAACAGAGCGTGTATCAGCTGGCTCAAATTAACACTTCACCTTTATCACTTGCAGAAGTAGTTCCTTATGGGCTGAGAACCACCCATTACTCATGCCTCTGCTGACTCACAGCAATACTAATCAGCCTTCATAAAGTGGCATCTCACCATGTCATGCAGATTCCTGCCAACTCACAGAGAAAGGGAGGCCTCAGTTAACATGAACCATTTGACAAGATTTATCTGGGTATGTAACAGAATATCCACTATAAAAGACAATCAGAATCAACAGTTCTAGGAGCTCGTAGGTATTGATGATAAAACACAGCTCCTTCAGTAAAGTACACAGCGAAAGAGATGGGGTTTCAGATAATCCAAACTGTCCAACTCATTTTCTATTTATTCAGACAATAAGATGAATATCTCATGGCAATGTGCTCCCCTTATCTGCCTCAGTGCCAGCCTCCAGCACAAGTGACATTTACCTGTTATTTGGGACTGCCCAGTTCACTGGGGCTGCAGGTTATCAGGCAACCTACTGGAGTGAGAACATCAAATCACGCTGCCCTTTCCTCTGGTACCAGCTGTAGAAGCTATATATGGCTAAGAAACAGAGCGAAAAGGCACATAGCCATTTTATGCGGGATTATGATTTCACAATTAAATGCTCAACACAATCTACTGGCTTTATAAAAGAACTGAACAATTTGGGTCCAATTTCATTATGTTGTGTTTCACTTTACTTGGGTCAAGGACAGATCAAGCCTTCATGTCACTGCTGCCTCAGCCTTCCAGAGATGCCTCCAGGCCCCATAAACAATGCCTCCAAGCTGGGCAGATGCCTCTTATAAAGTAATTTTGCATCGTTACAGCTAAAGTCCACTTTCAGCTTCCCGTGTTCTACCCCACACATGATGTATACATAGCAGAAACTGCTGGCATCACACTTCGTAAGAGCTAAGCAAGATATGTACAATCAGACACGTTTATCGTCTGCAACACTCTGAAGTGATCACCATCATTGAGAACTATGCTGAGGCTACACTGAGGGGAGAAAACCCCAAAACACCTACACCACAGAGGCTGCCCTTCACAGGAGAGGTTTTATGGAGGCTCATGCACTGCCTGCAGAAACTGAACCAGTAAATCCACCTCTCCCCAGCTAACAGGCAGGAGAACAGTCTTGATTTTACCATCATTCCAACACAGCAATCAGTAGCATCTCTGACTACTCCACAGATCTGCCCAATCTGCTTTTAAATAACATTTTCCCCATTGAAAATAATACCCAGAAACCCATCCCAACCAACCAGCAGACAGCCACAGAGGTCTCCCAAGGAATTACTTAATGTTCTAGGATTCTGTGATAAAGGCAGCGAAGAAGAAACCCATTACAGATTGTTGACTAAATAAAAATTGTGCCTCTGAATGAAACACCTACTCAAGATCACATCCATCTAAAAACCTCCAATCACTCTATAAGTACTGTACATTGCAGCTTAAACCATCTACTGCTTGACTGTTGACAAGGTTTTGATCTGCTATTCCAGTAATCCCAAGCTTTAACTATGTAGATAACCTGTTCCACAAAGCCTGTGCCTCCATCCTTCCCAGCTACTCATCATAGACATAGAATCCCAGCCTGGTTTGGGTTGGAAGGGACACTAAAAGCTCATCCAGCTCCAATCCCCTGCCACTTTTCCAGCTGAAAGAGAACAAGGACACACACAGCCCATCACAACCTTGCATTTGATCTAAAAGCTACTGCTAAGGGGAGAAGGCCAAGTACCACCACACCTACTGCACTCGTCACATCAACCAGGCAATGCCTTCAGAAGTCATTGAGCTGACTTCTCCAAGTCTAAAACACTGGAGAAGCCTGATTACTCATGAAGCTAAGAGAAATATGAGTGGGAGTTATCACAGAACACAACAAGAAAACACAAAAGAACATGAAAATGCCAGTTCTGTTGCTTATTCAACTGGGCAACTACCTTCCCAAGCATCCCAAAGGATTCCCTCCAGAACGACAGGGAACTTGGGCAGTTGGAGCCCACAAGCTGGTAACACAAGTACAGGAGGAAGCATTTTAATCAGGAGCCAAAGCAAGCTTACAGAAGTTGGAAGGTGAATTCTGATTGCTTACCAGTCCCTACTGATCATTTTTGCGTGCACACACACACACAATATTAATGATGATGAATTTCCAAAGGAACTGCTGGAAATCACAAGGTAAAAACGGGAAAGCTGACATCACTCCATTTAAATTTGGGAAATCAATCACATCAGGAATGACAATAAGCAATACAAGTTTCCAATACTTTGATGCAGACACTGTATTTGTAAGCTACTCCAGTATCTCAGCCTATCACACAATACAAACCCACCGTAAGCAGCAGGGATTTTGAAGCTACCACGAAAGCATTGGCCAACTGGCTACTCCGAAAGTCAATCATCTATCGCAAACAGGAACAAGACAGCCAGTGGCATTATGGACGAACACTGACATTAAACATGCCATAATGCAGCAGCAAAGAGTCTGAATACCCATGCTGAAACTCACAGGGAGCCTGTGCCCCTCGGGCTATGTTACAGCAGACTCTTTATCAAAAGAGCAATGCTTAAACTTGAGCCCAGCTACTCCAAACCACAAAACCCCCCTACTTCCCCCTACATCAAATCAACACTAAAGGGGAAATGTGATGCCATTCTTTATGGGCTCCTTCAGCACACCACGTTTTCTCCTTGCAGCAATTCCTAGGCCATTGAAGTTCTTTTCAGTCATTTCCAAACCATTTCCAAAAGTGATTTATAACATCAGTCACAAAAGCTACAAACAGCACAAGAGCCTATGGAAAACCTGAACTTAGTGTCTCATTTTCCCCTGTACGCAGGCCTAAGAACATGCCGCACACATCTGCGAACTCCAGTCCAGCGCCTATGTCAGTAAGATCTCCTGTAGGTTCAGCAGAATTACAAGGTAACCACTGCAATTCTCAAAGGATATCCCAGACTTAAACGTCGTCTCACATTCTATGAAATTAAACTGCTCAAAAAGCTGCTATGGCAAAGACACAATACACCCATCCCCGAAGATTCAGGTGCCCAGAAACACAGACTTCAAAAGCCATAATTCAAATGGCATTGAAACAAATCGTTTCCACTTCATGTACTACTTAAGAGTGTCCCAGAGAGACTTCTCAGAAGTGTTACCAACATCTCTGATGGAAGCACTGAAAAGTAAAGCCCCCCATCCCCCAAAAAAACAAGCAAAAAAGCCTCAACCCTACTTGGAGGCTCAAGGTTTTAAGCTCAAGTCATCTGCTGGAAAAACCAAAACATTAGAATGCAAAGGAAAACCAAAACCAAGAGCGTGCCAGCAGAGTGCTTATTTCAACAGCCAGGAGTTGTCACTGATGTTACTGGTTCCACAATCATATTTTCCTAGGCTTGGGCTATCGGGTGCATAATGCACTAAGCAAGCATGACGAAGAAATGATGCTGGTAAAACTGACTTCAAGCGATTTCATAACGTGTAATTTAACACAAGTGCTTTTATAACTCAACACTTCTATCTCTTCCAGGCCCACGAGGACCGTGTACAGCCTGACTCCACACTCGGATGGCAGAATCATGGAATGGTTTGTATTGGAAGGGGCCCTAAAGCTCCTCCAGCTCCAACCCCTGCCACAGGCAGGGACACCTTCCACTGGAGCAGTTGCTCCAAGCCCCTGTGTCCAACCTGGCCTTGAGCACTGTAGGGATGGGGCAGCCACAGCTTCTCTGGGCACCCTGTGCCAGCGCCTCAGCACCCTCACCAGGAAGAATCTACAGACTGTGTATATAGTCTTCACTGCATATCTACACATTATAGGTAGAGCAGATCTTAAGGTCCTTTCCAACCCTAACTATTCTATGATTCTATACATATGTATGACAGCACATACGCAGAAACCCATTTTTCTTACTCTTAAGAGAAAAATAATACTAATTTTACAGGTTTGCTGTGATTTCCATTTAGTTTTTACTGCCCATTTCCACAAGGAACCCTTCCAGCATCCTCCCCCAAGGTTTGACAGCATTCCCAGAGCTGTTTGCCATGCTGGCAAGCCCGCAGAGGACAAGGGACAGCACATGTAAACAGAAAAGGCCAGCAGTGTTTGTGATGACTGCAGTGACACATTCCTAGGATTATTCTGCAAGAAAGGAACTCGGATTGGGTCCAAAGAGAAACAAACTGTCAAGTTTGAGGTTGAAGCATGTAATCCTGCTGTAACACAGCGAGTGCATGATGCAGAACCAGTGGTACTGGGAATTCTATGTACTGGATGACTGTGCAGACCTTGTAACACAACTGGGTAACACAGCTCCCTCCTGCAGGCAAAGAACAGTTAAATTCCTCCCTTATTCCCCCCCACTGCACTAGTGAGTGGGCTGGCATTGAGACTTTCTGCAGATAGGGCTGGAAAAGCCAATTTGGAGTGACAGGCAGTACTACACACGCTGCAGAAGCCACCAGCAAAACACTTACAGCTCAACCACACAAGCAGCAGAGTATTTTGGGACAGGATACCGGCTCTGAAAAAGACTAGAACTCAAGGAAGACCGTATTCAAATGCTGTGCTTGTGAAAAAAGGATTACACTCATATAAATTAGTAGTAGTATGTAGTAACCGGCTCCATCACCCACTACTAAATGCAGCCAAGTCCCCAGCATCAAGCTGGTTTCATCAGCAGTACTTGCACACAAAATCACTACGGTGCCTCCTTCATTCTTTATCCACACTATATATGGGCAACATTACATGGACTGCAGTTGATGTCTCAACCTGGGGGCCCTAAAAATACAAACTAGCACACATGCTTGGATCACACTCGATTTCTTCTTTATTTGGGGATGGAAAGGGATTTGTTATCAGTCAATTCCTTACATACTTTGCAAGGGTAGAGGTTAAGGCAAGCTGTGACATGAGCATACTCTGTAAGTACATAGGAAAAAAAGCTTTATCCCAACACCTCTTCTTAAAGAAGGCATAGGGGTTACTGCAGAAAAACCTTGATGCACATCACCTATGCTTCTGTCCAAGCAACTTCCAGGAGTGCCTCTGAAGAGAAACTCCCTTCAAGCAAGCTTATCGCTTTTCCAAGTCCTCTGGATGAAAGGATCCTTCGGAGAAAGCCCACAAAGTGCCCACATGCACGTTATGGACCTGCAGGGATCTCATAGTGAAGGCTGACTGATATAGTAGACTTACATTAAATACTAACACGTAAGACTGGAACCCCGTAATTCATAAGCACAATAGAACCTCCATTTTGATGGGAAAAAGGCATATAAACATAGGAGGGGGTTAACACAGTACCACTTCTAAGTTACCTAGCGCAAAGCTGTAATTAACACAGCAACTAAACCCCACTTCATCCTTTTAAATGCAGGTTACCATTGCCCCATCCAAAGTAATTCCAGGAAAGTCCTCTTTCCACATGCTCCTGTGTACCACCTGAAGCCCTGGACAGTGAGTGACAACCACTCTTGCTGGGCAGATGTTCCAGTGGTTGTATGAAGCAGAGAAAGATGTTGCAAACACGACAGTCACACCACCTTGCTCATCAAGAGTACTACTTACTGCCTGCCACTACCAGGGATCAATAGCCAAGTGAAGGAATTGGGTTGGGAATGAGTTTATGCAGCACATAAGGGCTAATGAACAGAACTAACAGGCTTTCCAGCCTCCAGGTGAACATCAGCAGCAGCTCCCCATTTCTTGCAGACCTTCAGACTTTACTCAGGAAGGACAAAAAAGATCCCTCCAAATCTACCAGTGGTATTTCAGTGCATCCAAATCAGGACGGGGATGAAAACTGCCCACAGACAGCTCTGGCAGAATCCTTCCAACAGGAAATTGTTGTTCCTTAAACCAAGAATCTAGTGCAGATAGTAAGAACATTGGTACTACTCTTGCTGAGAAGATTCTGGTATCTACCCAGGAGGCCCTGGACTGGGAATGCTCCAAGTGGGAGAAGCATCTACACATATCAAGGAGCATCCCTTTGGAAGATGACCACTTCTGAAAGAGGTACCTACAGCTGAATGACAAAACCAGACCTATTTTAATCTTGCTGTCCTTGAAGGTAAGACTATTTGTTTCCGCAAGGAAGCTGCAAAATTGGGTAGGGCATTTTGAGTTATGAACTGTTTGTACACAGACAGAGGGAACTAACAAAAGGATCTCTTTATTTTAGCTTAACCAGTAAAGTGTAACTTGGCTATCACAGCAGAAATACACAGAACTGAAGATGAGGAAACACAGCACAGCCACCTTACAACACAGAACACCATGCAGTCCAGGACCTCTGCTGTCTGAACCACGGTTAAGCCAGATGACACCATTTGTCAAACTAGAAACTCTCCAGTTTTACAGCATCCTTACACACCAGCAGCCATTGAGCTTTTATCTTACAGGCACAGCTGAAGAACATCCACATTCCATGGCAGCACATTGGTTTTTCTTCCTTAAATTGGGAATCGCTCAAAATCCATTTCAGAAGAAGTTCTTCACCGAATCAGTCCTGTTTACTGAAGATGGCAGTCAGAATAACAAGTCCTGAGATGACTGCAGTGCCCTGTGATCAGCCTCAACTTAGCTCCAACTCACCTCCCTGCTCCAGGTTAAAAATAGTGAGTTCAAAGGGCTGGAGGTCAACTGCATTAGCAGGTAATTCACTCACACAGGGCAACCAGGAGCCTCTGCCGAGCTTTCACAGCCCCAAGGTGCCTGGCTGAAGATGGAAAGCAGGAGGTGATCTTGAAAGGGGGTAACAACCTCAGGAACACTTCACTCTCAACATCAAGCAAACCAATCACAGGACTTTGCTTTTCACTCCCCACCCATTATGCCCACAAAACCAAGAGATAAGAAAGGGCAAGAAAAGGGAATGATTCCCACAACCATGTTTTCAACACAGCTCAACATACACTATTCCCATGCCTACAGTACATACACACAGTAATCATCAAGCCCGCTTACACATCTTACCACACAGCCGTGGTGCCAAACATAGACCTCTTATCTGATCTCAACCTACTCTTTCCATAGCCTATCATTCCCACATATCTTCAGAACAACTTCACCTTGCGTCACCCAGGAAGCTCAGCAGCTATCTGCACTGAAAATCAGGAATTCCATCAGAGAACTCCAGCTCCTCTCCCATAGGGCCCCAACCCCACCTAACACAGAACCTCAAGTTCATCTCTTCATTCACAACAACATTACTATCACAGGCAGCCTGTTCCAGTGCTCTGCCACCCTCAACCTAAAGAAGTTCTTCCTCATATTGAGGTAGAACTTGTTTTAGTCCATGGCCACTTCTCCTTGTCCTGTTGCTGGGCACCACTGGAAAGAGTCTGGCATCACCCTCCTGGCACCTGGCTTTAAGCCACTGATCTGCACTGATGAGATCCCCTCTCCTCTAGACCAAACAGACCCAGCTCCTGCAATCTCTTCTCATAGGAGGATGCTCAGACCCCTTAGAATCCCTGTGGCCTCCCCTGGACCCTCTCTGGCAGCTCCTTGTCTTTCTTGCACTGAGGAGCCCAGCACTGGACCCAGTGCTCCAGATATGGCCTCACCCGGCTCAGTAGAGGGGGAGCATCATCTTCCTCCGCTGCAGCCACCCTCCTCCAGACGCACCCCCAGATATGCTTGTTCCTCCTGGCTCAAGAGCACACTGGTGGCTCACGGTCAACTGGCATCCACTGATATCCCCAGGTCCTTCCCAGCTGAAGGTCAGCCCCAACCTCTGCTGATGTATATTACCCAGAATTGCTGCCATTCAGTGGCATTTAGCTAACAACATCCAGGTTACCCCCTGCCCTGGAGAACTACAGGCCATGCTTGCCATTAACAAGAAAGCCCAAGGGGTCAAGCACTGAGAAGAGCCAGCATTATACCTGTTAAAGACTTCCTCCATGGCACGATTTCCTTCCATCGATATAGACCACATGAGCAGCACTGAAAACAAATCACTTCTCACGTTCCCAAGTTTCTGCTTTCTCACCAGAAATGCACCCAAGAGTGACAAAGATGGGTTAGTGATTTGGGTGTGGAAACTGGGTATGAAACAGACACACACACCTGAATATCCCAACTTCATCACCAGCAGGAGATGGCAAAAAGAACAAGTTCTGAGGACAGAAATGAGACTCCTCTTAAAACCAATTTCCCACTGCTAAATCTTGCACTAGGAAACCGGCTGCCAACACACGACAAGCACATTGAACCAAGCATCCTTCATAACAGTGAAAAAAGCCAGTTATGGATGTCACTGCTGTGAAGTGAACACATGAAGTAATAGAACAGCTCCCATTTCACTTGGAAACACACTTCACTGAGTTACCTCAGCAGAAACACATCACTACTGAGTGTCAAACTAGGAATCAGCTCCATGGTTTGTTAAAGCATTGCTGCAAGCATGCAACACCACAGTGCCAGGCTCACTTCTCACTTGAGCAAACGAGAAGAGACCACCAGCACCTTGCCTCCAGCACAAAGGTGGAGAGGCATTAGCCTGGCTAGCTGTCATATGGGGAGGGAAAAAAGGTGACAAAACCAACCCCAAACCAAACCCCAATAGCAGAGAAGCACCATTTCTCCAAACAACTGCAGTGGAGCTGGGCAACCTGAACACGTCTCCAGCCACACTGTGACCTGGAGAGCAAAAGTAGGCAGGCAGAAGCTTTAAGTGCTTCTGACCCAGTCTCTCAAATACCTCCTGAATTCCTCCTACATAAAACCTTCCTTCTGTCACGGTTTAAGCCCAGACAGTACCTGAGAACCAGGAATTACAACAAAGTACTTTAATAGAGATGCAGGCCACCTTCGCCTTCAGGAAAAGCTTTCCACAGCAAAGAGCAATCCCCATTTACAAAGCAGCAGCAGCAGATATTCAACAGCTTGAGGTTCAGTTCAGCAGTCACCCGGGATTACAGAACTGGCAGCCCATTTGCACAGCTTCTTAGAGGTGGGAAATAGAAAGATGATGGATTAGCAAAGCCATCTGAATAGTTCAAGTTCTACCTATGGAAGAAGATATGCTCATACTTCAACTCACTCTACATGGCAACACCAATAGCAGCTCAGCACCTGTTTTAGAAGGCATATTACTGGTGTGTTCCCTGGCAATCCACAAAGTTATCCCTGTTTGAAAAGGAATATGATGTCCATATTCTACCTCATATCGTCATTTACACTGTCCAGCATCCAGAGTCACCCAAGTCTGAAGCCAACTCCAGAAACAGGCACAATAACCTGCTGTCTCTGCACAGGGAAATGGATTTGTCTCCCATCTGAGCACTGCCCTAGAAAACTAGACTTTGGTTCTTCTAGCTCTGTAGTGGAAAACACTACTTTTATCTTCAGGGAATGAACATGGGAGACAATGTGCAAAATCATGGACTGGCTGGAAAAATTACTTGTATGGATGTATTTTATACCATACTTGGGACAAGGTTCTCTAAAAAGGACTAGAAAAGGAATGAGAAGTAAACTAAGAAATAAACTTTAAGACAGGAATTAAAACAAAGTACTTTAATGGAGATGCAGGATAGCCAAAGTGGAGGAGACGAGAGGATGGATGCACTGAAAGGGATACCAGTGACAGGCACTGATGATCTGCCACACTGGATTGTGAGGAAGAGCAGCCTGAGCAAGGACACCAACTATCTGCAGCTGAACGTGGGGCTAAATGGGTGATTTTCAACTGAAGTCAGGTGAGGAAAAACCTAGACCTCTCTCCAAGGCCTGAGCACAATCCCCTGAAAGCCACAACATTCCATTGTAACAGCTTCAACAATCGGAACCACACGGGAGCTAAACCTTCCATCATCCAGGAGCACCAGTAAGATTATTCCCTGCAGGACACAGAGATCAAGACAGAAGAGCTGTTGCCTTGCCAACATAAATATTTCTGTATTGCTGAACACAAGAGCTTCTGAATTAGGATGTTGCATAAGGAACACTTAGGTCAACATCCCAGTTTCCCAGGCAGTCTACTCTGATCCAAGCGCAGTAACAGTGCTGGAAGAGTAGGAGATGCTTTGGGCAGTATGTCATTGTGATGTTCATCCCAAAGAAGGCTTTGGTTTTCAGGAGCTACACATGACCATCGGCTCTGCCAGAATACTCCATCACAGCAACACTAGTGGTGCTAAAGGCCACTGATTTTGGGGGTTCAGCCTAAATAAAGAAGTGCCACTTAACTGTGAGAACAAGCAGTAACTCATTAAAATGGGACAGCAGCACAGGAGGGACATGGAGCTGCTGGAGTGGGTCCAGAGGAGGCCATGGAGATGCTGCAAGGGCTGGAGCAGCTCTGCTCTGGAGCCAGGCTGAGAGAGCGGGGCTGG
>JANRGW010038052.1:26251-39507 GCA_024733675.1 Psilopsiagon aymara | reverse complement strand
TCTCAGGCCACAAGTGAAAAACACAGTGCTGCACCAGCTACTAAGAAGGAGAAAAATGACTGCTACTGCTGAACCCAGGACAATAAGACATCAGCTAAGGCACATTTTGTTGCTAATTCACATCAGCTTGTCTTGGAATGCATGCACTCCCACAATTTGGTGGAGGCACACACTTCAGATACCTGGTCCAGTGATGCAAGTTTTTGGACATCTGTTTGAATGAGCGACTGTTTTCTGTTCCTTTTTTTCCAACACAGAGGAAATGTTTTCAACCACTGCTACATTCAGTGTGCTCTTTCTATTCATGTCAACAGAAGAGGTAATGGCCACACAGGTTTGCCTCTATTTTGGTATAACCATTTGTACTTGTCTCACCTCTATAACCCATCCCTTTCAGTTGTGCTAAACAGTAAAAATATGGCTTTGGCAAAAGAAAGAAAAAAGAACAAAACTACACAAAAATGTTTTTCCATTACCATAACTGGGACTGCCAGCTTTATACCCTGACAGGAAATCAAAGTCAAGCCTTGCAGCATGTACAGTAACCAAAGCTTTCCTAGCTAAAGGGAAGGATATTTTAAGTAATGTATTGTTGATAAGAAAGTTTTATTACTGATAGCGTTGTTTTTCTTTTCTCTTTTTAAACTATTATGGAAACTGTTCTGTATTTAAGGTTACAATCTATCTCAACTTTATGTAAGACAGAAAACTTTATGAATATCAATAGCAGGATAATAAGGAACTTTACTTCTTTAGGTATATATGGAATATAGTATAACCAATGGGAAAATATAAATTGCATTCATGAATTGCTGTGCTCTTTTAGTGAGGGGAAACATATCCTTCGGTGGTGAGAAATGACATATGAAAGAAGATTAGTGTCATCATATGCTATGCTTCACGAACTATCTCCTTGGAAATGCAGAGTTCACTTTCTTCTTTGCTCACAACCTCTTTTGGGTGGAGATCACTACTGATTTGAAATGTAAGTCAAAATTTCCTCATGAAGAAGAGGACTTCATTAGTCATGCATGGCATAGTTCTTTCTAGTATGACCTCTGTTTGCAAAGTGATGTCTCACTCTCATTCTCAGACTGATAGAATTGGCAATGAAGGAGGAGGAAGGCTGGGCAGTTTTGAAAAAGGTAACTATTTGTCTTGAGTGCTTATTTCAATATTTTCTGATGTGGAAGCAAAAAAGCATCAGTACCAATTTCCTTGCCTTCTGTCAGTCTGCCTTGCTTCTTCTACAGGGTGCAAGTTGTGGGAACTGACTGAACAGAAATGAAACTACTTATCCTGTCCTAAGCAGAGCTCTTACTCACATTTTAATGTGCTCACTGTGTGAGAGTATTGCATGGAGTGGAACGTCATTTAACGTACACTGTATGATATTCTAGTCCCTGATGCCAAAGGTGCATGGTTGAATACTAAAATCAACAGCAAAGTTGGTATACTATATTTTTTTCACAACACTTCTTCCACAGTGTGAAGTTGATTGATGTCTTTGATTGATTAGCCCAATTTTAGCATAAAGGATGGTGCAGTTTCTCTTCTGTCTTGTCTGGAAATCACAACAAATGCAAAGTCTGATATTTCTGTTTGGCATTTGTCTACTCTAGGTACTGCTCATTCCCCCAAATCCATAGCACACTGAAGGATTTATATAGTGCAAGGTAAAAAAAATCAATAGTAGAAGTAAAATTCTCTCTTCTAAGGAATATGCACCAACACATGTGTAGACAAACAGATACTTTTATTTCCGTTCTGAGTGACGTGCAAATCTAGTGTCAGGGTCTAGCAGTCTGATTTATTACAGTTTAATTCATTTTAATTTGTTATGTTTGAAATAGGCTTCAGCGAAATGTTTTTATTAAATGGAACTTTTAAAAGTTCACATAATTCATATTAGTTTAAATTGAAGTGACAACGAGCATTTTCTAGCAGCAAAATAAAAGTTGAAATACTTCTAATTGAAAGACAGAACTGTGAAAACTCTAAAAAACAATCCACTTCAATGATTTCATCGTTTATACTAATAGAAAATCTCAGTGGAGTTTTCAAAAAATTCCATAAGGAAAAAATAAAAAACTAACATTGCTATTCATCTTTCCTCCTTTTTTCCAGCCAAGTCATGTAAATAAAAGTAAAACATAAAGCATTTTGTGAAAAGGGGGTATGCAATCACATTTTATAGCTTACATTTCAATCGGTTTAAAAAGAAAGACTTTGATGACACTAGGTTTCTATGAAGTTCTATCATTAACTTTAATGTTCCCATAAAAGTGAATGAGAAGTTACAGTGTTTTGGTCATCTCAGTAGTTAAACTAATAAAAAGACATACTTTTTCAACCATGCATATTATAGTAGCCCCAAATGATTACGACAGTTGCTGGATTGGGATCTTTTCTCAGTTTTCATTTTTCTATTTATTCTCTGAAAATTTCCATTCTAGCTATCCTAAATTCACCTGAGCATCAAATGGTAAGGCTCACAAAGGCTTCTCTGCTCAGGCAAGCAAATAAATCACAGTAAGGACAAAATAATATGTATTCAAATTTCTTTTGTTCAGAGCCATGTCAGTTTTTTGCTGAAGCAATTATTTTGAAGAAAAATGTAAATGGGAGGAATGTATATTCCATTCATCTTTACTGAATTGTCCCATTAAAAGAACAAAGGCAAAAGAAAAAATGTTACTATTTTAGTTGGAACTTTTAGAATTATTTTTAATAAATAAAAATGGTTTAATTTTTCATTCAAAAAGATTTACATTTTGAAATTTCAGGGGTTTTTGTCTTTAAGTGGCGCGATCATAATGGTGGTTTTCCATTGTCCTGATTCGTCCTCATTAAATTGTTTTGTTTAATCCTTCATTTTTCATGTTCCTCCTGCAAAAGACCTCAAATCAACAACAACACAGAAAGAAATAAAACTTTTCTAGTTTCAATTTGAGAAACCAAAAGCAAACTAACAAAAAAATCCCACCTTGCAGGCCACTTGAAAACACTGGAAAATGTTTCTTCTGAAGCTAAAATGAACTGAAGTAGGAATTATCCTTATAATTCTAATTGCATTGGTTTGAGTAAGAAGGAGCATAGGAAACCTCTAACTGTACATGGAGAAAAACACATGGAAAGACTGTACAGATAAATGAGGCCACTTTAGTAGCACATAGACTCTTAAGATAAATATCATAGAGTCACAGAATAATAGATGGTTTGGGTTGGAAGAAAACCTTAAGAATATCTGGTTCCAGCCCCCCTGCCATGGGCAGGGCACCTTCTACTAGACCAGGTTGCTTGAAGCCTCTTTCTGCCTGGCCTTGAACACTGCCAGGGATGTATTGATGTGAGTCCAAGCCACTGTCTCTGAAAGGCATGACATCATAAGCGTCTACTCACTGGAGTTGAGGTTGCTTCTGCATTGTGGCACACCACTAGTTTGCACTATCTAGGAATCACCACAAATGTACCTAAGTGATTTTATTAGCCAAATGAAACTCCCCCAGAATTCAGGTCGCTTTGGATTGCAATGACCTCATACAAGAATATTTCTAAAATCAAAAGAGAAAAAAAGGGCATATATCAGTCACTCTCAGTTATCATCCACTTGTTTTCTTTGCCATGGGTCTGCTCAGCTACAGCTGGTGTTCTTCCTGCTTCCTTTTTACTGCTCATTACCTGAGACATATACCCAAGATACTGGGTATGCATGCTACAGTAATAGCAGTGACTGCTCCAAGGTGTTGGTATACCCGTGCTGGCTTTTCAGCAGCTATGCTTGGGCATAGAAGCAGTCCTGTTACCTTGGCATGTCATCACATCAATTCACACTATTCTGTAGCTGTGACTGATGCGCGGACAAATGTTGTCTCTCAGCAGTGAAAACAAACCATAATCCTTTCACGCTTAACCTTGATCCTGCATATTGAAAGAGACTTGAAAGCTAATGAAAAAGAGATTATCAGTTGTTCTGTACTTCATTTCGGCAATAAGTCAGGACCTTAAATATTCACTGCTAAGATAGGACTATCTGGAAAACAATGTGGCAGAAGGTGACCGTGGATCCCTGCTCCTGGGTGGAAGCCCAGTTACTGGATTGATAGTGAAGCGAATAAAAGTTAGGTTTTTAAAACAAGAGTAAGCCCTGCTTCTCTGATAGATGTCAGCTGTTGAAATTGCTCATAGTCCAGCTATTGATTTTGAGGACTGGTCATTTAGACTCTTCCCCATAAATATCCTATCTGTCCTTTGTAATAAGAGTGAGAAACAGACATGATCATGTTAACACAAATACAAGCACAGCAGAATGATCATTATGAGGTAGGAGGGAAAAAGTAGAGAAATTGAAAACTAGGTCATTCAGCATACGTTAACATGGCCTTTTACTGGAGAGAGTAACAGGGATTTTTGTATAAGAGCCACCCCTTCCAGAAAAATTAAGATGACATGTTAGAAGCAAAATCATTCCAATGTTAATATTTAATTCCATGAATTATTTTTTTTGCACATTGCTACTTTTTTTAAGCCTTGAATTTATGAATATTATGTACATGAATGCTATGTATATTAATGCACAATATTTTTCATGATAAAAGAAATCACCTAATCTACATAAGTACCCACCCATTCTTACACAAACTTGATATTCACATACATAGCAGTGCACTGAGCTTGATCAGATAAGCAACTTTTATGGTTTATCTTTTAATATATGACCCTGGAGAAAAAAAAAAAATAGAATCATAGAATAATTTGAGTCGGAAGGGACCTTCACAGGTCATCTTAGTCCAACCCCCCTGCAATGAGCAGGGACATCTTCAGCTAGATCAGGTAGCTCAGAACCACATCCAGACTGGCCTTAAATGTCTCCAGGAATGGTGCATCCACTTCTCTGGGCAACCTGATCTGTATCAGCGTATCAACAACATAATAATGTTTTTTTTCTTATATGTGCCAAGTATGCACTTGCAGCCTGTTAAAAGTAACAAAAAAATTCACTGTAAAAATTTCAGTAGTCAGTGCTTCATGGTTTGGTGTTTTACTAATAAGAAATGAAAGAAAAAGGACTCCTTGCAAAGCTAATTCTCTGTGTTTCTCTCAAAGTTACACATCCATTCAATCCCAGTGGAAATAATTTAACTTTATTTTAGTTACTAAGCAAAATTTTACAGCTGACCAACCAAAGGAAATGTAGCCTTACTTCCCCAAGTCCATTTAAAAAGAGCTGCAATGAAAAAAGACTTTGACCTTAGCAGTACACAGTGGAATTGGCACAGCAGATTTTCCAAATCTTGCATTAGCATTAGCAATATCCATTTTTAAACTGTTTCACACTTTGTAGAGCAGAATGCAAAATTGTTACAATTGTAAAAATTACTGGTAAAGAAAACTGAGCTGATGAGTTGTGACATCAATAAAGTAAAAGATCTATTAGCACAAAAAGATTACCTCTAATTTGAGCTGCAAACTCCTATTCATCCATGTGGACATTCCTGTGAAAATCATGGAAAAGGTGTGACTGTTAAATGAAGGTCACGTTTGAAAGTGGGACTTAAAACCCTGAGTCACTTAGGTCTCTGTAGAGTCAGACCAAATATCTTCCAGACATCCATATCTTAATCTTGCTGTCCCAGATCCTGAAAGCTTTTCAGGTTCTTAATTCTTAATGAATCAAATACCTTTGAAGCTTGGTGCATTCTGGCTCAAGCTAGGACTGGAGGAAATTGCTGTCACACAGCAGTGCTGGCTCATATTGTCCCATAGGTTTTCATAAAATTCCATCTCTACCCCTGAGATAGTACCTCTTCCTGAGTTTTTATAAGGCTGTGAATAGAAACTAAGTCCTGATAGAAATAGGCAGTTTTGTAACAGAAGTTTTGTCAGTATGATAAGTGGCATTTAACACTTTTTCTGAGGATGGGCTACTGCAGGGGCTCTTGTTGGCTTCCATGCTGCTTGGAATGGTATGAGATACTATTTTCAATCAGTGTTGAAAATTAAGTGTGCCCTTAAAGGAAGAGTGATGGATAAATACACTAAGAGACTCTCCAAAGCAGGTAGCAGTTGAAGGGAAATTATAGTTTTTGCCAAATAAAGGAAGGACAGAGAGACAGTAAGCTAGACAGAATCAGAAGAAGAAAGAAGACAAAGAGAACTTTGCTACACAAAAACATACATCTTGCCTATGAGCTCCTTGCAACTAAGTAAAAAGATACTTCTGTAAATATTTTGTGCTGAGATATGTACATACTTGTGATGGCCAGTGCTTGTGAAACATTGCCATGAAGTAATTGTCCCTTTCATTAGTGATTGTTCTTCAAGGCCTACAAGGTCTGTCCCTGCCAGCTTTTACTGCACTGCTCTTTTGCTCACAGAAATCATTTGTCCCTGATTTAAATGGAGAAAATAAATGAGATGTGTTCTTTGTGATCATGACAAAAACCTTTAAAGACTAAATGCCTTTAGTTAGTTTGGGATCTAAAGTCTCTGTGCTGGAAAGGGTAAATATGATGGAAACCACTGAGCAATACTTCAATCTTGATACGACTGCCTCCTCCACCAATCACAGCAAAGAAACCATATGCTTTTTACCTTTTTAAGCAAACAGTTATTCATTATTTGCATGAAATGCTGGTTAATTATGCTGTGCCTGAAGTAGCCAGAGATTTTGTGGGTTTATTTTATTTTATAGTATCTTGGTGGCTTTTTTTCTCTTTATCCCAAGGCATTAGGTGGGTACTTTCATCATGCAGACTGGCTCATTTGTCTCTGTAACTCTTGCATTGAATGCATGTTTCTACCACCTGGCACATAGCCCTTCAGCTAGCAGAACCAATTAACCTCCTTCTTTTCTTTAAAAGTGAAAAAAAAATCCCTCCTCCCTTCTCTGTGCTTACAACAGGGTTAGCCAAAGTACATATTCACAGCTATAAATATATCTCTTGGAAAACTGTAAGCATGTGCCATGAATTGGATTTATTTTGTCTTGGGAAATCACACTTAATATAAAACTACAGTTTCTGACCTTTCCTTTGTTTTTCATTGTATTACTTATTAGCATAAACTAACATTTATACTCCTGCTAATATCCGAAGAGTTGTTGATATGCTTGTGGATACATGAGCTTGCTGGATAAATGACAAGACTTACTCATGCAGTTGATGCAGTGCATTGTAGAAAAGCAAAATATCCTGCAGGTCAAGGAGGCATTGCAGAATGATCACCATCACCTTGACTGAATACAATCAGTCTGCTTGATAGCATCAACATCAGCTCAACATAAGATAGTTGCTTTATCAAGACAGGACTAATGAACATCGTTTGAGACACCTGGTCTTCTTCCTGTTGCAATACTTATGACAGGGGAGGATGGAGACCTCTTAGCAACCACTGGGCAAAAATTACACCTTGTTCCTGCTTAAACCATAGATGAAATACATGGTTTGTTTTGACTTTTATGAAAGGAAAGGCTTGATTAAATTGTCTGTTTCCCCAGAGTACTTATCAGCTGTAGGTTGGAATCCTTATTAATAAATTCAAATGCTTAGAATCCCTTTTAAGGAATTTTATGGGAAATATTTGTATAATTTTCTCTTTATTATTTTAGATACTATTTATAATGTGTCATGTGTTCTTATTGTTTCCTTATTTTATAAACTACCTTGAAAGACTGTGATGTGTATGGGCTAGTGCCTGCTACAAACATGGTAAGCTTCTGCCATTCTTTAATTCATTGAGCTCCTTTTACTGCCAGCCTGAAAAGGACTGAAGCTTTGCAAGTAGAGGTAGCACCTGAAGTGCAGCTGAGATGGAAAAAAAAATGAGCTGTGAATAAGAGGCAGAGTAGAAATATTTGGAAGTATTTGGCCAGGTACCTATTCCTATGTTGAAATACTTATGCCCTTTCCTAGGAAGCAAAATGTAAAAATCAGATTAAATAGGAAAATGTGACTGATTTTGAAACATTCAGCCCCTCATAAGTGCATGCTTGTAATTCTTAATGTGAAATTTGTGATGACCCCAGTAATGTTCACTTTGTTCTCTGTATATCACTCTTCCAGTCACGGATGTTAGGAGCATCTCCCTGGGCTTCCCCATTCTGAAAGTCACAAAAATTCATAAATCCATCAAGCCTGTTTATATCCATCCAATATCACAGCATTACAACAGTTTCACACAAACTTGTGAGTAGTGATCTGATTAACCATTGTCTCTGGCTTTGGGAAAATTAGGAGCATTGCCTTTTGGATCAGTGAAGGACAAGAGGATTTTCTGCCAGCATGTGCTGGTTTTGAGTGCTCTACATAGACCCTCATCAGTCCTACTACGCTATGCAGAGTGTGACAATACACTAATGGAGATTCACCCCCTCTGCTTCGAGATAAGGCTCCTGTTAGTCCGGAGTTTCCTCTGTGACCAGGTCTTCTAGGACTTTGCTGAGGAGCACAGGTTGAAGCATTGCAGTTCCTGAACAAAGCTGTAAGAAGCAACCATGCATATTCTAGTAAGAGGCATGGCCATGTTAACCCTTGTAGTATCATAGGACTGTAGTTTCTGTTTATCTGTAAGGGACTTCTACCCTTGCAACTTTAGCTGCCTGTACTGATAAAGGCAAAAACTTAGAAGGTACAGCCCACAGGGCTGTGAGCAGCTGTGTTGTGTTTGCACATTAGTCTGAACCAACAAAAGCAAGCTGAGAGGACTCATCAGATCCCAGTTCCTAGGTGTTCCTTGGACTTGTTTTGCTTGCTTTTTCCCTAACTGTAAGAAATTCCATATTCAAAACTTTCTTTTCCCTGAAATCTGTTGCTTCCCAAAAATGCTCATTTTGTTTCCAAATCTTTCCTACAGCATGCAGGCTGGTGAAGAAGAGTCAAGCTAACACCTACAGTAGCCAATAAAGCTTTAAGGTAGGTGAATAACATAGTCTACAATAATTGTACTATACATCTGCTTTGGTACCTGTTGTGAACTTAATGTGGAGATAGATAATCAAGCCCACTATATTTGGTCATAATGGAGAGTGAACAGTTTGGCTGAGAAGTAGCTTCACCTGGCTATGCAGCAGTGGTGTACAATCTGTGTGTGAGGATGGTGTGAGCAGAACTGAAATACCTCCAGGGTGGTTTGTGCTGCCTAAAGAAATTCAGCAGAGTTCTACTTTTCCACACCCTGATTGCTTGAAATGTAGGAACTGTGATTACCTGCATGGCAGTGAAGTTGTCTGACTGTTCTTGTTATTCTAAGGTCTGCTTTTAAGGCTATGTTCTCTCTTTGTAAATCAAATAGATATTTTGGATTAGTTTTAAATTAGCTAATTGTGTAATGGAGGGGGTTTGTTACAGACCCATTCAAAAATGGGTTGTTGCATTCTCGCAGTGAAAGAAACAGGTGGAAGAAGAGAGACATTATTGCAGTTTCAGAGTTAAAAATAGAATTAGTTGCTTTTGGCCTGGTATAAAACCTAACTGGGAAGAAAGGTGGGGAAATCAAGGAGCACTGATTATTTGTAGTGTCTACTGAGTCAGAAGCAATTGTACACAGGAATCAATCCCTGCTGTGCAGGTGTGAAATTGAGAAGTTACACGCAACCAAAGTTACATTAAATACATCAGATGCTGCTATGATTGACCTTATTTTGTCTACAGTGGGGTTTTAACCTTGGACAGTAAGTAATGTGTTACAGGCAGTACATAGTCCTGATATTCAGTGTGCAGTCCAGTTGTTCTTTGCCTCAACAGATTGATTCAATGATTTCCCAGCACCCCTGAACCAAAAGTGCCTGATCTTTCTTTCCAAGACCCCAAGACCCATGCCCACTTCTGCTTCCATGTGTTTCTTGCAGTGTCTCAGACCAGAAGCTTCCCTCTTCCCAGATAAGAAAGGAATTGGCAGTGATCAGAAAGGGGGAGAAAAAGAACAACCCAGAGCTGTTTAAAATATGGCTATTTCCTTCTGATCTCATTTCATCACTATTTCTTAAACATTGTTGATGACTTTTGCAATTCAAGAGACAATCTGAGTTCTGATGCAGAGGAATTTCCAGCTCTGTTCAGTGGGTTGGTTCTGAGATCCAGCTGATCACAAACCAGCTTTGCATCAACCCAGCTTCAAGTAATGCAGCCAGGTGTGTCCTGTGGGATCAGACAATTGTTTAGATTCAGTGGAGCTCAGCCTCACTGCTGCTTTCGAAACTCCCACTGTCGTTGATACAGCCTGAGCTTCCTGCTTAGCATGATGCCAGGTAACCACTGTGCCAGTGAGGCAGATGAACTTGCTTTTATATAGGCTGTTAAAAATCACCACAACTTCTACCACCTACCCTGGAGAAATGGACATAAACCACTGTAAATGGAAATTAATTGGCAAGATGTTTGGAAAGAGCAAGAGTGTTCCTGTAAGAAGTGCAGGAATAGCAGCAGAATCATTGTCTCCATGTTGTGTCTTCTAACCTGAATCTCTTCCATTAATTGTCCCAATTCTCATGTACAAAGAGATTGTTGGAGAAGGAGCAGAGGCAAAAGCTTTGTCATGCTATGAAAATTCAGTGTTTATGATAGCTTTTTCTACAGCACACTTAGCTACTGCTTGCTCAGTGATAAAAATCTCCTACAAAAGAAACAAAAACAGTTTTTACACTACCTGCTGATATTGCATGTGAAGGGTGTCCTGTTAATTAACAGGCCTGTGTGAAAGCACTCTCTTTGCTTTGTTGAGTAGAAAAAGACATTCCAAGTTGCTGTTTTGTGTCCACCTACAGTGCAGTTTCCATCTTGTCCCACTGCTACTGTCACTGCTGTCTGTTCACCTTTCTCCTCCTAGCCACATCACACTCTTCTCTCCCATTGAAGCAGAAATACATTAAAGTACTTCTTTGTAACCACCAAATGCTTTTCCATCCACCTTTCTCATTTCCTTGCACTGGTATTGCTCCTCCTACCAGTTCTCTAATGGATCATACATAGCAGTGTATGCAATAGAGCTTGGTAAGGCTGTATCTCCTTTACTGTGTGCATTGTCACACTTGTGCTTCCAGGGAGCAGGTACAGAGTTCTGACTTCCTCTCAAGTGCTGATCTGTAGTTGCTTGGTATAGGTATAAATGCCTACACTGAGCTCAAAGCAGAGGTGGACCCTGTATATGTAATTGCTAATACAAGTTCTTACTTTTGAATCAAAAATGAAGAAAGCTTGTGTGAAAATCAGGTGTTGGGCAGGATGGAAAAAAAGATGAAAAGCCTTTCTAGGCTTGCCTCTGCCTGCCTCTCCATACAATTTGCATGATAGATATTGCCCTGTTTGAGGTGATTCTGCTTCAGTTCACAAAAAAACATTGGTGAGTAAATTATCTTACCATCCTTCGCCACTTCTGTTAGGTGATCGTATGCTGTGGTAGTGCATCACCTACTTGTGCAGGCTAAGCCTCACAGGGTGGAATAAAACTCTCCCAGGTCAGAAGAGCCAAGGGTCTGTGGAAAGCCCCACACCTCAGCATAGTGACTGAGAGAGGCGGGCAGACATGTTCCCCAGGTTTGTCCTTTAGGAAGGAAAAAAGCAACAAGTTCTCCTCATGGCTACATCTGTGTGACCAGGCAAGAGAAAGGGGAGTGAAATACGGATAAATGGCAAAGGATGAGGAACTACAGGGCTGCTGTGCAAGTATTATTTTTTTTAAAGACTTCAGAGATGGGAAATAGAAATAAATTCAGACTTCAGACCACATAGGCCATGCAAGGGAAGGCCCGGCTGTATACTCTGTAAGATGTCACAAAAGAAACTTCGCAGTGTGATTCAGGCTCTTGTTGAAGAAATGTGGTACCACAGAAATTAGGACAAATTGGAAGCTTAATACAGGTTCATTCCCAAAATATGATCACACTTTTGCCTAACATTGGATTTTAATGTCTTGCAGTTTCCTTTCATCCCAGCAGCTCACAGCGGGCAAGGTTTCATCTTGCAAATACTTTCATCATAACTGGCAGTCTTGCTGACTGCCTGAGCAGAGAGGCCAAGGACTTGTTGATGTGTTAATTTAAATGGAGCAAACTGGCCTAAGGAGTCCAAGACCCTGTCCCTGTACACTTAAGCACGGTTCAGGGTTTTGAGCACAGACTTCAGCCAAGTCCCATGGCGAAAAGCACTGTTAAACATCTTTTTTGCTTTCATTGAAGATTCAGCAGAATTAAGAAAAACACTGAAGTTGCTGAAATGTAGAGTACTGCAGCTTTTACTTGGCCTTCCTTTAACCCTTTAGTTACAAAGCTGACTTTGTTTAGAGGAATGAAAAGCAAATATTTATTCTTAAGTGGAATGAAACTTGTTTCTCCCTCCCCTCAAAAAAAAGCTTATTGAAGTGGCCTATATTGTTGCCATTGGAGTTCAGCCTCAGCTTCCTGAAAACAAACACTTGCAATCACACAGAAAATTGAGTTTCTGCTGATAGGAGTGACTCCTCCTTGTGCTTCTCCAGTCCCCTGATGGATGATGACAGGGACAGTCTGAACCTCATCACATTCCTAGTGAGCCTGCAGCTTTTTTCTTTGCTATTACATGGCTGTTAATGGCTTCAGGGGTTACAAAGCCATAACAGTACTGCAAGGAATTCACTTGACCAGGTAGTCAAAACTGAAGGCAAAGGGGAAATGGAAATAGATGGAGATTAAAAAGAGAAGACTAGACTGTGATAATGCCATCTCCGGGGGGTCTAGCAATGTGCCTTTCCATATCCTGCTAAAGGAGGCTTTCAGGATTGGGATGCCAAGTTCCAGCAGGGATTTGGAGCAGTCAAGGTGTAGTTCTGGTGGCAGAAGTGGTGTTCTTCAGGGTGATGCCTCTTAAAAGATCAGCCCATGAAGTATTTCGCTCATCACTTACACAGAGAAATAAGTTTTCCTTCTGTTTTCCTGTGTTCCTTGGGAAGGATCTAATGACATGCTTGAGTTTTGACAGTGCTGTTGGCTGGGCAGATTCTGTGTCTCTCCAACCTTTCCTAGCTTTACAGTGTATACATATGTAACAGTCTGATCTGGAACTGGTGTATGTAAATAGCTTAATGTACCACTGCAAGAAGTGCAGACGTGCTGGACAATTGCGTGCCTTATGGATCGGACTGAGCCAAAGTTATAAAGCAGTGTGGAGCAAGCATGCTATACTGGTTTGGGCTGCATCAAAAGGAGTGTGACCAGCAGGTCGAGGGAGGTGATCCTGCCCCTCTACTCTGCTCTTGTGAGAGCTCACTTGGAGTATTGTGTGCAG
>JANRGW010038052.1:0-26151 GCA_024733675.1 Psilopsiagon aymara | reverse complement strand
GGTGGTGAGGCACTGGAATGGGTTGCCCAGGGAAGTTGTGAATGCTCCATCACTGGCAGTGTTCAAGGCCGGGTTGGCCAGAGCCTTGGGTGACACAGTTCAGTGTGAGATGTCCCTGCCCAAGGCAGGGGGGTTGGAACTAGATGATCTTAAGGTCCTTTCCAACCCTAACTATTCTACGATTCTATGACAAAGCAGTGATGATGATAACTTAAAGTTCCCAGAGGAAAACCTCCTTCCCTTTCTATTCATTTACTTTAAAAATAAAATACTGAGTCCCGCAGCATGGTGTCTGTGCATTCTCTGAAGCACCAAGAGCAGAAGCTCAGCTGATAAATGGTTTAGAGGGGTTAATTTAGGTAGCTAACGGCAAAAAGGTGTATTTATAAAATAAAATTTAAAAAAAAATAACTACAATTTCCCATGAATGGGTTCTGGAAACACTTGATGGCTTGTTCCCTTACTGTGTGCCAGGCAGCTCCTGCATACTGTCAGCCACAGGTAGACAGCAGTATGGTACCAAAATATAAGGGGAGCTATAGAGCTGCTTAAAGTAAAGATCATGCTCTGGAGCAGATGAAGCACCTTTAAAGGCAGACATAAAATGTCATTCATAGAACTGTGCACTTGTCTTTGTGGTCACCCAGCTTCTGATTCGCCTCCAATTACTGTGCTGTTCTCAGCTGCTACAGGGACTCAAGAATAGCAAAGAGGGGAGGAAAAGAGGAAACTTCTCCAGATCTTTAAGGGTTAAAGCCTTTAAAACTCAAGGAGTATTTTCCTGCTATGCTGTGTTCACAGGGACAGGACCTATTATAAATGTAAAGTTAATTCCATATTACGAAATAGATTAGTTTACTTGAACTTAGAAAGGTGGAAATATAACATGACTCTATCTCCACATGCAATTGGTACTCTTTCCCACACAAAGGCAGCAGGAGCTCTCCTGAATGCATTAATAAGCCTTTCCCTGCAAGGCATTGTTCTGGAAGGCAGGGAGAGGAAGGCAGTTCTCGAAGTTGGAATGGTAGAAATGCAGCAATTCAAACAAATAGTGGTAAGTAAACAGCGTACATACTTGAGCTTTGCAGTGGATGTAAATCATAAAACTGCAAAGACAACAGTCTGCATGATTTCTGGGCCTTCACTCGACACCTGGTAGATCTTGGGAGAGAGCAGTGCAGCGTCGCCTGAAGCTCTGGGACAGTGCCAGACTTCAAGAGGCTGGAACTAGTTCTCTGTATCTGCTGTCCTTGTGTCCTTTCAGAGATGGTGTAAGGTCAGAAGAGCAGAGCCAAGGTTCCGTTACCAAGCAGAGCATTTAGAGTGCTTCAGCCACGATGGCAGTACTTGCTGAATGCATCCACTTCCTGAATCCACCCACAGTTGCTCAGCAGCAGGATCAGAACAGGCACTGCACAGCTGAGACAGAAAACTGAGACCTGATTATTTGGAGACCCTAATAAACCAGATGTGCTGTTCCACTAGGAAGAAATTCTATTCCTTATACAGAAATATTCTGTCTGTGTAGAATTTTCTTTATAGAATCATAGAATGGTTTGGGTTGGAAAGGACCTTAAGATTATCTAGTTCCAACCCCTCTACCATGGGCAGAGACACCTCACACTGAACTGTGTCACCCCAAACTCCATCCAACCTGGCCTTGAATACTACCAGGGATGGAGCATTCACAGCTTCCCTGAGCAACCCATTCCAGTGCCTCACCACCCTCACAGTAAAGAACTTCTTCCTTGTATCTAACCTGAACTTCCCCTATTTCAGTTTGAACTCATTACCCCTTCTCCTATTGCTACAGTCCCTGATGAAGAGTCCCTCTCTGGCTTCCCTATAGGCCCCCTTCAGATATTGGAAGGCTGCTATGATGTCTCCACGCAGCCTTCTCTTCTCCAGGCTGAACAGCCCCAACTTCCTCATCCTATCTTCATATGGGAGATACTCCAGTCCTCTGATCATCCTTTTAAAAATATTATATTCTTATTATTTTTATAAATTATAAGAATAATTCTTTGCTGTTGTTCAATACTCCACTGAACTGTTAGGACGTACATTATTACCACCAAGTTGTTATTTTTCAGTAGTGGATGAGCTGGCTCTTGTCTTAGAAAACTGCTTTCCTCTTCCCAAACTGTTTACTGTAAACAAGGCCTTTTTTGCAAGCACATGATGCTATTTAATTGAGGTAAAGTACCATCTAATTGCACAGCTCATGCACAAGAAATAAAAGTAGCAAAATTGCAGGACAGAATTTTTAAGGATGGCTTTTTTTTTATACTTTTGCTCTGAACAAAACATTTTTACACTGATGAGTTTTTAATTAGACACAGCTCCCATTAGCTAAGATTAAGAACTGGATTACATTTCCTGCATTTTTTAAATGCTATGTGATGATGAAAAGGATAAGTGAAAAGGAAGAATTAACACAAAAAGTTTCATTGCATCTAGGGATATGCTAAACAACATCTGAGTGAAGATAACCACCTTCCCTCCACCCCTGCTGATGCTGTCTGGTTTTATCAGCAGGAAATGAGAGTGTTTATGTATTGGGAGATATTTGTTTTAAATATTTATAGGGTGCAAACTCCTTTAGGCATTTACAGGAGGCTTTGTGAATTCATCACCAAGTTTTTTACATGGGCATGTTTTGGTGAAACTTTTTGGCATAATGCAAAAATATTCCTTGCTCAGCATCTGCATTGAACTTACTGCACTGTCTGGATTAAGAGGAGTAGGGGAGGCCATGACACTGAGATAAATGGGCAGTACCTGGAACACAGGAAAATCTCAAAATGAAGTAACAAGGGTGGAATTACAACACTGGCATTCCTAACATTTTGTTCTTCCCTTTACCTCACCCACGCTTACACAAACAAGTATACACAAATATAATCCAAAGTGTTTGCTCTGACCCTGAGTGTAGCAAAGAGGAGCTTTGGAATAACAAGTGAGTATAAGACTGATGATAAAAGCACTGAGAAGAATCGATGTCCTGTGAGTAACCATAAAAATACAGGCATTTCCTTGCCTTGCTTCTCTCCATCTTTTGCCCCCAGATGTTTCCTTTATTTAGCCTAATAAAGCTATACAGGGCAGAGAGTTACAGATACTTAAAGATAAGCATAATTCAGCACTTGAGTACTTGAGTATGCAAGGCGGATATTCTGGATTATGTCCTTCAGGTCAAGGGCAGCCCATTTCTTGGTAGTTTGATTAGATTTTTTGAGAGAGGTTTGAAGGGGAAACCTCGTGGTTTTCTTTCCCCTCGATCTAAGCAACTGTATGTGATAAAGCACAACTCATGTATTTTCTTTGCCTTTTTGTCTCTAAGAAGAAACAAGGAAAAGGAGGAGCGTATATTCTTTGTTGCCAGAGGTCATAGTGAGGTGTGTGCTGCTGGATCCTCTGCTAGTCCTTCACCTGTAAAGCAGCAAATGAGCCAAAATTTGCTTCTCTCTTTGTGGAATGCCAATCTGCAGAAATATATGCTGAGGAGCACTTTAACCAGAGACAAATACGCTATTCATTTGGCATTTCAATATTAGCGATATTTGGGATCCAGAGCTCTAAAGTATTCTCATATCTCCTTGTTCAACACCTCTGCCATAGGCATGCTAAATAAAGATGAAAATCTGGCTGGACAGGCTATGCTTTGTGCCCACAGTTAATGAACAGAATGGGTATTTTGGCTGCCAGCTCTCCAATCCCATCTGTTAGTAGGCTGCTTATGTGGGTTAGATGTTAGTCAGACCCATGCCCCTACTCCAAAAAAGTTGTGTATTAAAAGGTTGATGGGTCAGTTTGATTCCAGACTTTCAGTTTTACTTGGAGAAAGCAGCAAGATATGTATGAGTTGGGATGACTTAACACTGCCACGGTATGTGAGGCTTCATTAATTAGAATCTGTATTAATTAGAAAACTTTTTGAAGTCATAGGGTTCTGTATGAGCATGTTATTTGTAACTATAATTTTTAACTGGGAAAACATTTAAGTGCAAAGCTTATAATTAGTCATGTATCTGTACTGCATGCCTTCATACACTCTGCCGTACCTGTTGACATTTAAGTTCCAGAGAACCTTTTCTAAACAAGACAATAGCCAAATAGCAGACAACGGGAAGGCATGCAGATCATAAGGCTTCTAAATGCCAAAAAGACAGATTGTATGCAGCAGGCACCCTGAAAAAATATTTGGAAAGTCACTTGGTTTCTCTAAGTTTGTCAGTGAAGAACTGCTTACAGGCAGCCCCACTGACACCTGCAGGTAAACTATAAAAGGAGTTAATCAGACAGGACATAGTTTGAAGTCTGCCAGTCAAAAAGGAATAATCCCAACTGGCCAACCTCAGGTGCCCTTGTAAAAAGACGAAGGATATCACAAAATAGGACTTTGCTATCAAGTTTACTGCAGTATTACCCACAGGTCCCACCTGAGACCAGGACTTTGTACATTATAGGGTGTACAGATGGAGCCTCTGCAGTCAAATAGCAGCAAGTCTACTTGAATGTGGTTAACAGTGCCCAGCCACAAAACACTGCCCTGATTTGGGTATGTAATACGCAACCTCATTCCTTAGCAGAGAGCAGGGAGTTAAACATGGTACTAAATGCAACGAGGCCGGCTGCTTGGCTCATTGCATCCTGCCTCCTCTTGATTTGTATGGCAGCTTGTCTTTGTACTGTATGTACTCATAAGTAAAAGCCTCTCAGTGCTCAGGGATCTGGATGGGGGTGACAGTACAAATGTCAATGCTGGCTGCAGATTGTCTCTCATAAAAGCAGAAGACAGCATGTGTTAAGCAAGGGAGAGAGACACTTTAATAGCTCTGAAAGTAGTTCAGTAATTGTTAATTTTGAGATCTCACTCCTTCTGTTTACCTTTATCTAACGGTACAATGAGGAAGTGGGATTTATCATAATTACATTCTTACACCAAGCAAAGTGTCATGGAGGTAATTCTGAACTTCAGTGCTATCTGCTAGATTCACAGAAGGTTTGGGATTAAATGAGGAAGCTCAGGTTTGCATCTCCCGCCAAAGGGCTTTGCTGCTACAGCACCAATTTGAGCAAAGTTCCCTCATACAAAGGTTGCCAGGAGTCACATGCACCTCTCCAATGCTGGTAGGGTTGCAGGTGCCTTTTGTTCAAGAAAGTAAGTGTGCTCCTATCCTTACCAGATAGTAAAAACAATTGGATGAAACAAACAACTCTCATCAGTGAGAAATCCCTGTGCTCCTGCTGAGAAATTGTGGCCAAAAAATCAGCCCAAAGCACTATTAAAAAAAAATGGGAGAATGTTTGGAGGCTTAAGTCACCGTTCATTGTTTTTATTTTCTCTCTGTGTCTCCCCATCTTTTTAGTCTCTCACCAAATACCCTTCACCACACAATATATCTTACTGTAGCTCATGGATGTAAACAGTTCTCCTCTTGAAAAGAAACCTGCTGAGGACAAACAGCATAGAGCATTGCAGGAAATAGAGCAACTGGTGGTCTCAGTGCCATGAGAGGGAAAAAAGTAGGTTTTGTTGTTTCTGACTTATGGAATAATTATAAATTACTTTCAGATATCAGCTGAGATCATTGTCTTCAGCCCAGTTGTAGTTTTTATTCACTCGGGGTGTAAAATAAATAAATAAATGGGCAAAAATAAGCAAACAAGTAGTAACAGTGCACAGCCCCATAACCTGTTGCTTCATTAATGGAAGTTGTAAATGCTTCTCTTAATTCCTGAGCCTAGGAGTACAGGGTGGTGTATCATGATGACAAAGCAGGGTTACTGAAGGGACACTCTATACACCCTTCTTAACAAAAAGGCATTGAACTAAAAGCTTTCATTTATCTCATATGCAAAGCTCAGGATGTATAGCTTGTTTAATCATGTTGATGGGGACGGTGCAATTACTCAGAGCTAGAACTTCTTTCACCAATGGCTCAACTGCGGGTCACATTAGAAGCAAAAGATAGAGGTCAATTCCTGTGTGTTGTGTAGCATGAGACTCACTGATAGCTGGGCTGTCCGCAGAAGGAGGAGACTCCAAGTGCCCCAAGCTCCCACTGTAGTTGTTGGGAATGAAAGTAGCAAGGAGGTGCTGACTGTCCCTGAGGCCCCTGAGTTGAGGTCCTTGTTGATGCCACTTGTTAGTGCACAGAGCAGGCACCTGCAGTGCAGCTGTACTGATGGACATACCTGATGCTTCCCAGGTAGGTGCTGGCAGAAAGGATTCAGCTCAGCATCCTGGAACATCAGGCATTCTAGCTGGATAGTTGGGAAGGTCATTACAAGTATGGGTAAGGAGTGAAACTGTGGTGAACATTTTGACTCCAGATACAGATGTAAATTTCACTGAGGTAGTGCAGCTTCATAAGCCCACAGCAGAACAGTTTATCTATAATGCCTATTGCTGTAGTATATATCCACTTATCTTACTTTAAGTGCTGAGCAAGCCAGCTGCAAGCCCTCCAAGGAAACAAGATTAGAAGGCAGCTTGTCATTGCACCCTCAATGGGAAGCACTTGCTACTGAGAATTCTTGCTACCAATAGGAGAGGATGGTTGATTTCTGTGCAAAAGTCATATCCAGATCTGGCAGCAGGATACATATCTGGGGCAGGATACATCTGGATATACATTTTATATATTTCAGAACTTGGTTGTATTTTTATTTCATTCATGCAGCTCTTGTACTTCAGCTATTGCACTGCTTTGGTGAGCTGAAAGGAAAAAAAAGTAATTATGCTATACTGAATATCGGTTGTGCATACATGGCCCATTGCATCCCATAGAAAATACTTTCATTAGAATAGATTTTTGTCCTGCCTCTTTCCCTCAGGCAAATTCAGTCTATTTCCCAGTAGAGTATGTCAATCATTCTAACAAAAATTTCCAGGTCCTTTAAAGCACTATGTCCATGCCATGGGAAAAGGAGAAAAATCTTGGAGGATATTCACGTAGTTGCTACAGAGCTTTTCCTCAGTTTTCTGCATTCTAGGCCCATGAAGGTATATGCATAGGATAGCCCCTAAATTTGAGTTCATCCCCTCTAAGGTTGCTCTGCATGGGTATATGACCTAATCACAAATTTCCAAGTGCCCACATGTACTTAAAAGCTCACTCTATCTTCACAAGCACCACAAACACAGTGCAAACATCTGCAGTTCATATTTACACAATACAATTGGCCATAAGAGGTCTGAACTGCAAGGCACCCAATTTTGACTAAAGAAATTCAAGTCCACTTCATGTGCCATTGAATTTCAAACAGTAAATTCTACTGTCATTGTGTTAACTAGTTGAATTGTCTCTGTTTACGGAGAGTCAGTGCTCTTCTGAAGTTGATCCTGTGTTTTGAGATACTCTTTAACTTGCATTTTTAAGTTAGATGTTTATGTGGCTGCCTTCTGTAATTGACATCTCTCATTATCTGTATGAGTGAGAGATCACGTCCTTTACTTTGAACTATTTAATGCTTGATTTTATATATGTCACTGTCTTTAAATTCAGTTAAGGAGTAATAGCTCAGATGATTTTTACTGGCAATGTATTAATCCTTAAGGCATGAGTGTGTGATCCTGAAATGCAGTCAGTGTATTTGAATTTCTTCAGTAAGTTCTGAAAACAAACGTAACTTCTCCATCTACTTTACAAGTATGCAGCCTGCCTGCATCCTGGTTAAACTGACAGGCTAACTTCACGTGGCTTGCAGAAATGCAACAGTGATGCCATCATTTGAATTAACAAGAATCACCCAATATTGTGATTGATAATTCTAGGCATCACGTATTCAGAAGATGCCTTTCCAGGAATGATTTAAAAAGCTGATGCTGCCAGCAAGCTGCAAGGCTGCTTAAGTACCAAGTCAATAACCGTGTCTGCAAGTCAGCATCCATCACTTTAGTGTAGGCAGACCTCATTCTACAGCTTTGGTCCAGTTATGGTTGAGTTGAATGAAATTTTAATTAGCTCAGAAATAGGGATTGTAGTGTTTTGGAAGTTAAAGCAGATCTTTTTAATGTTGTAAATTCAGTGTATGCAAATTTGCTTTCACCACTTTGGGGGAAAGAGAACTTAAATGAGTGCTAAGATAAAGGTCTCTGTCAAAGTGCTAGACTCACTCAGACTTTCAGTTGCAGTTGAAGCTCTTTAGGGTGGGATAGAGGAGAGGCCATGAACGTTAATATGGACTTCACAGTTTGACATAAGCAAAAAAGAGGACAGTTTTGTCTTTTATTTACTGAAAACTTTATTGCTGTATGGAAGTACAAGAAAGAAGGTATCTAAACATCTTTGGGCTAAATTTTCTCCTTTTCCTCTTCTTTTTCCTTTGTAATACATTAAGTTGCCTTCATGAAGTCATAAAATACATAATTTTTGTGAAAGCCTGGTTCTCTATTGTAAGGCTTTCACACAAATGATAATTAAGCGGAGTTTTAAAGGGCTATTTAAAAATGTGTACAGAATGGGATTAATGAAACTAACTGGATTTGTATTTGGTTTGCTGTCAAGTTTTCAGATTTCTGGTTTTGAAGATGAAGAGAAAAGCTATGGTTTATGCTTAACTACTGGGAGGTAGCACTTCACATATTATGCAGTAGTAAAAAGATCTACTTTTTGGTAGATTATATTTCTTTATATCTAAAATAGTTTTATTGTTGCTATTTCCACTGAATTGCTTCCAGGAAAGGCACCACCTAGATTTTCTCTCTTCATCTTTTTTTTTTTCCCCTCTCTTTGCTTCTAGACTTTGACTTCAGATTCTTTTTATAGAGGAGCAAAGCTGAGCAGGTTTGGCTTTCTATTTTGAGTACCATTAAAATGCATATAAATGTAGTGCTCAACAAAATGTGACAGTAATGGCAGTACAAATTCACAGGTGTTGCGGTTTTACACTGCAGTCCCAACTCCCTTGCAATTAAAAAGTACAAAAGATAATGTTGGGTGACATACTCTAAATATGCGTTTCTGTTTGTTATAATCCTAATTAGATTTCCCTCCTTTATAACAGTTAGGGATTATTACAGTTATTAGTGTTACTTTCTGGAAGTATTATGACAAAATGTGTCTCAAGTTCAATTCTGTTTAATGTAGGCCATAATCTCAAAAGATATTTAAATGCTGAACTGTGAGGATCTTGGCCATAAGCACATGCAGGATGTACGCACATGACTAGTAGCAGCGCTAGTCACATTTCTACATTTCTGAAGTTAGTGAATGGTGGGATATATGCTGGATCAGGAGCTAATAGTGCTGAAATTAATGAACGTATGTATTAGGACCATGGTCATAAACCAAGAGGAACAAACACAGCACCCTGTAATGGTCTTCTTTGGAACACAGCTTGCAGATCTCCTGGAGTTTTTCAGTAATAATGGTTAAACAAAACACAATTCACATTTATTGCTTAGTGTTCCCAGATTTGGCTCTCCAGATGACATGACCAGCAGTAATGAGTCCGAGCTGGCAGCTGAGACTTTCTGCTTCTCTGTAATTTTTATTGTATTAGGGATAGAAAGCTGACAGCCTGGAGTTTTTCCTAATTTAACAGCCTCAGAGCAGGTAAAGAACATGCAACAGAGCTGCAAACTTTCCAACTTCTCAGCCCTAAGTAACCAGAAATCAAACCAGACACTAAGGAGTAAAGAGGTTGTCTTGGCCTCAGCATCAGACTTATCGCCTGCTGTCATAGTAATTCATCTTGCAAAAGCAACCTCAAGTGTGTGCTTTATGTATTTACAAGCCAGTCCATTTGCTGTTGCAGAGGTGATTAACTTGATTAGCATTGTTTACTTCTTGCCTACTTCTGCAGCTAAGAATCTGCACAACAAATCTGCACTTTGTTGATTTAGAGTAGCGTCCAATCTTGCTAATTAGAATTAGATTTTAATTGTCATTCCTAACAGTGTGCTGAAGATGCAGGCTAATGTACCTGTCCTTCAGGCACTGAGATCAACTTCCAACCTTTCTTCCTATGGTTTCTAAGGGATAAATGAGTTCCATTTAATGTCTAGTTAAGATGTACCCAAACCAAGCATGACCTGAAGAGTCCAGAAGCACAAACCCTGTGGCTTTAGATTAAAGATGCTCATCCTCAACTTCCCAAGCTCTTGATGTTGTTAACCCTCTTTGTATTGTGCCTATCAGCATTTTATGGCTAATGACAAGTACTTCTGCCCCTTGCTCTTCTCTGGAAGGAATTTGTGAAGTGTTGATAGAAACTGTGGCAAGCATTTCTTTTTGGGCTCTTCTCTAACAGAAACAACACTTGCCCAAGAGACATTCATGTAGGTTAATCAGATTTTACTGTGTAATTTACACAGAAATAAACCACCAGGACTTTTCATTTGTGCTGGGATTTGCAGAGCTGGGTAGTTTCCTTTGCCGTTAATTTGTACTGGTTTCTGCATACAGGTTGAACAGGTTACCAGCAGTCCTCTAGGTGTTTCTCAGTCTGTTGCAGCTCCCAGAGAGCCTGTGAAAAGGCTGAAAGGGAGTAGTGAAGAGTTAGGGAAAAGCTGCATTGGTAGGAAACACATTTCTTTCACACTGAAGAGTGTGAGACATGGTTGTTACCGACTGAGAGTACTTACCCTGTCCAAGGATCTCCCAGCTGCCTGCCATTTTGGAGGCAGCCAAGTTACTCTGTCAAGACACTGAATGTCTCCCCATGTAACCCAGAGTGACAACTGGTTCCCACACTACCTTCCTGAAAAAAACTCTGAGATTATGCTGAGGATTCTGTATGTCAGGGGTGTAGACAGAGAAAGAGAAGCCACATGGAGCCTGTATCTGTAGCAATGTCTGAGCAAAGATTGTAAGCCATCTGCACATTTCAGGTACTTACACTAAACTTTTCTGTTGTTTGATGGGGTTACAAACATTTAAGTGAGGTTTCTAGAAACCCACTATACAGGCTGAACCACACTTGATAAATAATGTTGTATTAGGTTTGGGGTTTTTTTGTTATTTGGATTTTTTTTTCCTCCCAATGCCTATATAAGGGTAATGGCTCATTTTTCAATTTCCTGGTGAATTCCTCTTGAATGTGTGCTCTGTGTGCAGAATCCATCAGCCAAAACAGTCCTCATTCCAGGAGCAGCCCCAGAGTGCACAGCTAACAGAATTACCATCAATAAAATGCATGTGGAATTCTTTAAGCTTGTGAACACTGATTTTTCCGCCAGAGGTATACAGTAGTTCATAAGACTACTAGCAGGAGATTCCGGATATAAAGAATATTTGTGTCAGTAGCAGATATAATTAAAGGAGTCGTTCTTTGGTTTAATGCTCACCTTTGGAACTAATTCTATTGGGATTTAAATGTGGAAGGACATAAATATTGTACATGGGGAAAACAGCATCCCTATTTGCAGGCCAGCTGAATTACAAACCTCAAGCAGTTAGGTGGTCCAGATGAAAACTATTACAGTGAGAGGTGAAAACCATACAGAGTATTGTGGCCCTGAGTTTCAAGAAACACATGCAGACACAGTGATTTGCAGCAATGGCTATGTAGTTACATGGCCAATCTGCTAATGCACACACAACTTTTAGTAGCCATAGGAGGACTTAGTTTACAAAGTGGTATCTACTGAAGGTCTTGGAAAACATTTACAGACAAAGTGTAGAAGACTTGTTTCAGGTTTTTGTGGATTTTAAGTGAATGGAAAAATAATAGTTCTCTTCCGTTGTTTTCTCTTCCAGTTGCTGTTTGTTTATGCCTCTCAGTACCAGACACCTTTACCTTGTATTAGTACTTACTAGGAGACTGGACAAAAAGGGCAGCTCAGCTTCTTGTTCCACCACCAGCTGTGTCTATTTATCAATGCTTCCAAATGAATCAACCAGATGCAGTGATCTAAAAATGTCTTTTGCCTCCTATCATAAATCCCCAGACTGGCACAGGTTTCTTAATTATGCCACTTATCAGTAGGCAATAAGCATGACTCCAATCTGATACTCAAGCAGACTTCATTACCTTTGGCCTTACAGCTTTGTACAGCACTGTAAATTGTTAGGAATCTTCCCAATTTATATTTATCTTTTTTTTTTTTTTTCTGTAACTTGGGTATAAAGTACCACATAAATGATCTGTTCTCAAAATTGTTCATATATTTACATTTAGATGTCTTTAATAATCTTTTCTCCAGTTACTGATTGAAAGCAAGGTTGTCACTCTGACTAAACAGGTCTGTCAATACTTTATACATATTATCAGCTGATGGAAAATGAAAATCTCCTTTATTTGGGCACAGAGAGCCAGACTGCATTGCAATGTTCCTGTGCAAAACTGAATTGTTAAATCCAGACTAGGTCTGAGACAGTACACATCGTTTCGTACTTTTCCACAGCATGGAGTTTTACTCATGGTTTGCAGAAGGACGCATGATTAATGCTGGAGCTGTGGCAAGGAATAAACAAATCTTACACGTTATGGAATTGTTGATGTGTGCATTAATTCTGGGAAAACCAGAAAGATAAACAAGGTATTGAATGTAGACTTGCCTCTTGATCGTTATGACCGCTATCACTGGAGATCTTAACTCTCTTGTAAACATTAAGGCCACATGGCACTCTTAGGGCAGAAGAATGTCCTTAAAAGGGCAATGAAAGGCATGGACCTATGCCCAAATGGGGTAAGACTGAACAGTGACTCCCTTGCACTCTCTGCAGTCTGTTTTGAAGCTCCACCAGGCACAAAGATGTGGCTAGACACATGAAGTCACAGAGCTACTTCCTATCACATACACAGTTCTGCTGTGCAAACCCCTACTGTCCTGGCATCACTGTGGAAATGAGGGTAAGTGTCTGCTGAGGGCAGTCACTGGAGTCTGTGCTGTTAAGGCATGTCTGAACACTCCTCAGAGCTGAGACTTGTAAGGACTTTGTGAATTCTCCGCATGCTGTGGCAATGACCCTGGCTGCTACGCTCAGCTGATGGCCTTCCCTTCGGAGAGGATAAAGCAGAACACAGCTGTAGTGCAAACTGCATCACTGTGAAAATGATATTTTTTATTTTTTTTTTTTGCAGAAAAAGGTGGAAAGCATGTGTGGGGTGGAAGTAAACATAATGGAAAATAAAGTCTGAGGGGAAAAGAAAGGAAAACCTGGCTAAAGCTGGGGTGTGCTACTTTGTTCTGTGCTTCTGGAGGGACTTTGACAGTCCTTGAAACATTAGAGGTGTAGAGAGGAACAAGAATAGTGAAATCTTTTCTTGGCTTGTAACTGTGAATCTTGTCCTAGTTATGATCACATTGTTTATTTGATTCTTGTAAGAAAGAGGATCTTGCTGCTTACATATAATGTCCTGCTCCTTTTACAGTGTTTCATACCCTGCAGTCCTCCCACATGCTCATCCTTGTAAACTGTGATCAGTTCTTCATTTTTCTTCTAAAGTAACCAAATCTCCCTGATCAGTTAAAAATTCAAGAGATAAGAAGTCAGCCAGCAGCCTCCAAAATGCTGCTCTTGCTCAGGTCCAATTAGTGCCTTCCTCTTCCAGGGCATGATTGCATGGAGAGCAGGCAGAAAGCATCAGAGGTCTCCAATCGTTGAATTTTGAAACTGTTTGGTAATGTGCTGTCTCATCCCCCTTCTGTGCCTACTCTATTCCATCCTATGCTTTCTATCTTGGTCACTTGATTTTTAAAACTTTTCAAAGGGATCATTAAGCAAGCTGGCATTGTTGCTGCTTGGAACAACTTAATTCCAGAGAAATCTATAAGTCCCCAAGTGGGTCTGTTATGGTTAAGCCTTGTTGTTAAAATAATGTTCTTCACTACTTCACCTCCTGTAGTCTAGAGAAGGGGGAGCCTTTAGGGATGTTATTCTTTTTTGTAGCTGTCGTGGTTTAAGCCTAGCTATAACTCAGAAAAAACACGCAGTCTCTCTCTCACTTCCCCCTCTTTCTCTCACCTGCTCCCAGAGGGATGGGGAGGAGGATAGAAAGAATGTAACTCCAACGGGTTGAGATAGGAACAGTTTAGCAACTAAGGTATAGCACAAACCACTGCTGCTACTGCCAATAATAATAATGATAAGGGAAGTAACAAGGGAAGAAGATACAACCGCTCATCACCCGCTGAACAATACCCAGCCTGACCGAGCAGTGCTCTAGCCCTTCCAGTTCACTGCTCCAGTTTATAACCTGGGCATGACGTGTTGTGGTATGGAATACCTCTTTCGTTAGTTTGGGCCAGGTGTCCTGTTTCTGCTTCCTCCTGGCTTCCTCTCCTCCCTGGCAGAGCATGAGGCTCAGAAAGTCCTTGGTCAGATTTAACATTACTGAGCAGCAGCTAAAAACATCGGTGTTATCAGTGCTGTTCCCAGGCCGAAAGTCAAAACCACAGCACTGCACCAGCTACGAAGAAGGAGAAAAATGACTGCTACTGCTGAACCCGTGACAGTAGCACACTCACTGGTAGCGCTTGGTTAGGTCCAAGAACCTGGACTTTATCACATTCAGCTTTTCAGTGGTAAGTTCTTGCTCCACATTTCAGGGCTGGTTTTAATAACCTAGAAACCAAATAATAAATAATATTCAAGCTATTAAGGTAAGGTATCCCTTATCATCTTAAAGCTTGTGTTACTCAGAGAGGAAGCAAAAGTCTTGGCAGTTATTGTAATCTGTACCTTATCAGACTCTTGGAGAAAGTCTGTGAACAGTTTTAGTTCAGAAAAAATAGGAAAAACCTGAAACATTTTATAGGGGATAATGTAGAATATTAAGTTTTAATAGATTACCATCAAGTAATTTATGAACGCACATGGAATGAAATTAACTAGGAAACTCAGTGCAAGATACTTTTATCATCCTTGAACACGGATCAGCTGAAATATCTAATAACAGAATGCATTGTGTGGGGCCACAGCCAAGGGTCCTTTTTATTTATATTACCTTCCAGAAAGGTATTCAAAAGGGAAACAATGAATAAAAATGTAGGTCTCGAATTAAAGCAGTAATAAACTAGGCAGCCGCAGATAACCTGCAGTGCTCCCTGTCCAAAATAAGGTTCTTGCTATTGTCTTTGCGGTAGAAGTCCTGGAGGTGAAAGGGCACACAGTTTTTCACATAAAGGGCTTATTCCCAAAGGGATCAAGCTGATTCCTGTAAACCTCTGTGGAACTTCATCTGAAGTAAGAGCAAACCCAGAATAAGTACATCTACTCGGGACAAAACCTAAACCTCTTTTTTCTGTCTGTTATGAGAAACACATGTTTAGCTTCAGAAGTAAGGGGAGTCCTCTTTATTTTTCAAGTATTTTTTGATAGTATCTGTGCTGTGCGTGAGGAAATACCCAACTGAATTCCTAATAACATCTTCAGACAAAGAAATCTTAAGGCTGTCAATTTAAATTACTGTCGTAACACAAACCACAGAAGTTATTTTGTAGCATTGACTATAATGTGCTTTAAGGAGCTAAAGGTCATACTTAAAACCGGATCACATGTTGCGTTATGGGTGATTTTTATTTTCTAAACTTTTCATCTTCAGCCATGGGGCTGCACATTTTTGTTAGTCCCTCATTCTCCAGCATTTGTACAGTTAGATGAAGCTGAATATTTCTATAAAAACAAACCAATTGTTGCTAGACAGTCAAAAATGTTGCTAATTATATGACTTAAAGCGCACCGTTTGTGAAACACTGAGGTCTACTATAAGATGATAACGGTAGCTATGAGTATTATAGCTGCCTTTATGAAAGAATTTTAGAATAAATGTTCTGAAAATGGCACAGTTTCTTTTCTATGGTTTTACACAGTAGTTTTCTGCTCTCTGAGTTCATAAGCATTAAATACATGCACAGCTTGGAGCCCTTCACAAAACAGAATAAATACATCTCCTCATTTGAATCAATAAACCTACTTCAGTTAACAAAGACTTCATTCTTGTTGGAGCAATCAAAATCTATATAATGTTTGCTTTGATTACTGTACTGGGATATCTTTTCCCTGTGCATTTGAGCTCTAATTGCCCTGCCACCAAGAGGCCAGGAGAAAAAAAGACTGAAAACGCCAGGCAGGCTTCCCGTTACAGACAGCAACAACAGATTTCCTCCTCCTGCTGCACACTGCTCAGAAATTTGAGGGTTTCCCTCTCAAAGCTTTTTTCTGCTGGGTAAAAAAGATAATCCTGCTACATGTTGGTAGGAAGTAAATGTATTCTAGAAAGTTGCAGTACAGGAGCTAGTAGGGAGAGTTGCATTTCAAACTCAGAGTAGTTTGTCAAGTTTCAAAATGAAAAAGGAAAACAAACCCAAACAAAGCAAGGCCATTTATTCTTATAAGGTTTTTTCCCCCTCACAAAGTAGCTATAAATGGGAACACTGGGGCTATTGCCATACACTCAACCTCCCATAGTTGGCTTAATGTGATCTATTTTCACAAAATAGCTCATGCGCAAGACTGCAAATATATTAAGCTACAAAGAAAGTCTGTGGCAATTAAACCCATGCCATTTCTGATCTAGAAGATGGCAAATGAACATTATACAGGTCTCCGTGGAGGTTTGATCTTATTATGGAACACTATGTTAACAATTGGGTTTACTGAAAAATGTGTTTCTTCACAGAATCTGCATCTTAAACATATTTGCCAAAAAATTTCCTTATTCTTCTTTTGTATTTCTTTCTTTGTGCTTTATAAATATGGTAATTATAACTTGACCTTATGCAAAGTCTATCATCAGGCAAGAGAATCTATAAAACAAGAAATGGAGTAAAAGCAATCCAGCATGCACACCAACATGGAGATTTTGAGACAAAGATGCCAAATGTGATTGTGCCTGTATGTCCTCGTTCATAAGGGAGAGAGAAAACTCAATAGCAAAGGTGGCCAGTGTGTAATATTGAGACATCGGATTCTTGTGACACCAGTAAAGAGGTCTGGAGGAAGCTGACACTGAACTGGACAGAATTAGTACTTGGTGAATAAAAAAACCCAAACACTTCAGTGGAAGCTGATGGGATTATCCCAGGGCAAAGACTGACATCTGTCAGTCACATTAATACTCAAAGACAGACGTGTAGTTACAATGCTGCAAAAATAAAAAGCAAGTGGAAAGTCAGAGAGGAATAGAACTGTGTTTTGTAACAGACTGAGGTATTTTTCAAGTTATTCACATCCTGTTGCTCAGACCAAGCCAGAGCTCTAGGAAACCTGGTATAGGATGATGCAGTTTAAGACAGCCAGACCCAAGCGAGGTTTGTTTTCCCAGATAAAATGCTTAGATAATGAGAAGCCATGGGACTCTGACATGTTCCTAAAACATTCATAACTCATCTCTCTGCTGGAGAGAGCGAGCACTGGGAGGCAGGGCCGCATCAGTGGATCACATCTCCCTCTGCCGGGAGGCCCCGCAAGCGCTCAGCACCGGTCCCCATAGGGGTGCTCCTAAGAAATGTAAACTGACAGTGGCCCTCCCCTTTTCTGTTTGCCATGGTGAATTTCCAAGGAAATGAACACGGAAACTAAAATGATCAAGCTTTTTCTTTCTTTTTCTTAAGTGTTACTGAATATTAGTAGATAGGAAATGTTTTGATATTGTATTATGCAACAGGAATAGGGAAGATAGTTCGAATACTGAACTTCAAATGCTCCTGATGAATTGTGCATGAATGAGCTACAGCTCAGGAGCTGTTCAGAGAAAACACTCTTCAAACAAATGTGAAGGGAGAATAAATAAGAAATCTGTGATCTGTTTACAGAAAATTCACATGAAAGAAGAGCTCTTTGGATGCATTATTTTGCTATTGCTGGAGGATGCAGATTTTAAGAAAGGGCAAGGAGCCTAAGTCCCAGTGCCATTCAAGAATGTGATGCCCCTGACTACTGAAAGTGAGACTTGCACACCTTTGAATGTTTTACCTTTGTTCCCTCAGGCATAGGAGTCCCCAGCTCCAGCAGCATCTTTTCACACAAGTTACAACAGGATGTTACGCACAGTAGGATACAACAGGATGATATGCACAGCACCCAGCATGAATACAGGGACAGAATTTGGCTCTACCTTTAGTAAAATTACTTGAAATGTTTTTTAGTTCAAGAACATCCTTTTCAGATGTTACGAAAAGCCAAACTACTCCAAAGAGGGATGAGTACAACGAAGTTAATTGCCATAAATTTATTAAACAAACAGAAACTGTGCACCTGAAAAAGCATCAAGAGCAGGACATCATATGGCCTCCCAGGTGATCCAGCACAATTCTGGAGTGGTGGTTGTTAAGAGGTGAAAGACTGTTTAAACCTTTTTGTGTGGGTAGTAACATATATGTTGACCCAGGGTCTTGCATTAGCAATGTTAAGACTGAAAATCTAGCATAGTCCATGAGTATGGGTGAACTTTGGAAGATCTGTTTCCATAAATAAGAAAAAAAAAAAAAAAGCAGTGATTTTGGAAGGTGAAACACAGTAAGTTGTTTTATTAGATTTCACTAGGTGTGAAAGTAATTTTCCTTGGCCCACAATTTCACCCCAAACAATCATTCCCAGCGTGAAAAAATCCTCTCAGATGCTTTTACTGGGAATGAGGTTGTGTTGCTTTTGAGATGTAAGATATCATGAGGGTAGTTTCATTTGCTGATCCACAGTATCACACAAGGCAACCACAGAGGAAGAAATTGCCCATCTAAACTGCAAGAGAAAACTGAAGTACTTGTTAGCTTGTGGTATGTACGTCAGTGAAGCGAAAGGCTTGTCACATACCTGGGTTTTGGATTGTGTTGTGCTGGGCTCTGCTGTAAGATAAAAGCAGCTTGGCAGACCCTGGGGCAATGGCACAGTCAAAAGCAGGTGTGTGATACACCCTTCATGGCATGCATGCCAGATACTCCCCAGCACCGCAAACAGCTAGTGGAGAAGCTTGCAAAATACAGCCCTCACTCATAAAACTCCCATGCTCCTTTAGGTGTATCTCAGTAGCTGAGGGGCTGCTCTTGACTATCAGATACAATCACCTGACATGATGCTTGAATCTACATCTCTTATTAATGAGTCCTCAGGCTGGTTGCCAGAGGTGACAGTACCTGCCAAGGAACACAATGCTCAGTGCGAGGATGTGTTACCGAATCTTAGTCATAATTATCAATACACAGAAGAGATTCCTCTCCTTGTTCAAACCAGCATTGTTCAAGTTCCAAGTAACACAGGGGACCTTAGTACCTCTTCTCCAAAGTCATTAATCAAATTTCACAACTCTTTGCAATAGGGATTGAGGCTCTTTGTTTTAGTACAGTGCCTGCTGCAATGTGGTCCTGAGCTGTGTCACTGCAACAAAGGAAAATATAAATTTCCCTTGAGTTTGTAATTAAATGAGGGTTTGTATAAATCATTATAAATGTAGAGGATTGTAAGAAAACATCCAGGGCAAAGCATAGTACTTATACTACCATTTACGATATTAATTATGAAAGTTGATAAGACTTTTCAAATTCAATATGCCTTCTAATTGATTGTTTTGCAACTCCAGATGCTTGAGCAATAAAATACACTGAAGTCAAATTCATCAGCTCTGTACTTTCAAAAATTGCATGTCAAAAGCTTGAAATTTCTGACTTGACAACAAGGTGAAAAAACTTCAAATATCGATTTAGAACCTAAATCTCATTTAAAAACCTCTTTTGGAAAAAGCAAACACAAAAACCCTTAAGTACATGAGTTACACAGAAACCTCTCAAATGTTAGCCTAGATTTTACAGTCACTTACTGTGGGTATCTGATTTGGAGTTGTAACTTACCTGAAAAACTAACCAAGATGACACCTGCAAGGCTGCTAAATCCAATTCCCAATGCAAACTGTTTGACACTTGATATTTTTGTCCACGTATGAAAATTGGAGATTTATATCTACTTCAAATGAAATTATGAAGGGTATGCAGGGGTTTTTAAGGACATTAAAGGTAACAAAAAGATAAACTTACATTACATGTAGTTTTAAGTCACTAACTTTTGATTCAGCTAGGAAAACACTTCCCCAGCCAGGTTCTGTCATGGAAAAAAAACACTACTGGAATAAATCCAGGCAATTTGCACTTTCTAATGCCAAATCCCTGAATTATCTCAGTCCTTTAACTCCTGTGTCAAATCTGTAATTTAGTAAGCTGGGCTAATAATTCTGCTTATCTCATAGGGAGAAAGGTAAAGAGCCCTTGGGAAAGGCTGGCTCCTGTATAGGCAAAATCCAGTGCGGTGACGCTAGGGATGGTGCTGACACAAGTGCTGTTTGTCAGTGCACAGAGGACCTCTAAGGAAGCTCTGTGATTCAGGCATACAGAGCATCCTTGGATGCCCTTTTTATGCATAATGGAGCACAGAAGTGTCTGAAAGCATGTTTTCCAGAGAAGACCTTTATTCAGCCATTTGTTGCTGTTGCTAGAACCATTTTCTCCAGGTTGAGGTGTACCTACTTCTAGTAGAAAAGTGACAACTGAACACCTCAGGCTGCAGTACCCTTGTTCCTCTGTTACCCACTACACCTTGGGTACTGGGAAAAGACTGGCTTTCCCCCCAGGCTGAAAGCTTGTTGTCCCAATGCCATCACTTCTGTCACAGCTGTGCAGCAGCCATGCTCCCCTGTGCACCTACTCCAGGGCAGAGAGGCTGACAGGCTGGCAGCCACCAGGAATTCCCAGGCAGGGCTGCAGGGACATCATCTTGAAATTGGGATGGACCTGTTTAATGAGGTCACTGAGCTACTAACAAGAAACTAAGCCTGGAACTATAGGTATTACTCCTGGGAAGCCCCAAAACATCAAAAATAAATTAACTCCACTTAATGGAAAGCAAGTCCTCCCTCCCCTGTCCCTCGTGGCAGTAGATGTGCCCATCAGCTGGTGCTGCAAGGAATACATCTTCCACGTGTGACATCTTTCAGGGGTCTCTTTTCTTGCCTCTGCAAAGTTTCCTGTAGCACAAGGGAAACAGTAAATACTCGTATCTCCCAGCAAAGGAGAGATGCTCTCAACTTACAGAGTTAAGGCAAAACTGGTGAACAAACACCATATGTGGGGAACCGCTCTATTGACTACCAACCTGAGACATAAGGCTGGAGAGCATGAAGTCAGGGATCAGTGTGGGGAGGGTGTGCAATCAGAAAAGCTTTTTCAGAACATGCTATAAGTTGAGAATTTCCTTCACACCATTTATACAGCCTCAGGACTTAACCCACGGGTTCTGGTGGAGCCTTAGTGTTTTCTGAATGATGCCATAGTCTTTGAAGTGGATGGGATTTGTCCCCTTAAAAGATAAAGTGCAGCCAGGAGATGGGAGAGCTGCAGTGCTTTAGTTGGAAAGAACTGCTTAGAGTTACTGGGTAAATCAGACTGTTGGGCTCAACATGCACCTTTCCTGGTGCACCTTCCAGGCACACCCATGTGCACTGCCCCATTTTCTTGTTCTATGCTTGTACAAAACAAAGAATGTTTCTTGCCTGTCACACTGCAGCTTTGTGTCAGCTGCTGTGGAGGAAAAAACCTGTCCCCCCCAAACCCAGAGATGGGAATAGTCTGGGCAATTCCCCGGGAAGGGCATTAAAGTCGGGGGGCAGGTGGGATGGAGCCTCCCTTGGGCAAGCAGCTCCGGTGGCACTTGGGAAACCCTCCTGCAGCATTAGCAATGCCGCTACTCTTTTCCTGCCAGGGGCAGAAGGCAAAGCCAAAGTGTCTGGGAAGATCCCAGCTGTGCCTCGGAGGAAACAGCGCTCCTTGCCTTGCATACTGCTCTGCTTGGGGGAGCTTCCGGGCCGGAGAAGCAGTGGTCTCCAGAGCACCCTGGTGTGGGGAGGGCTGTGGGGCTGTTCCCCCAGCATCAGCAAACCTGGCATGTGAGTAGCTGGGTCTTGTCATGGCTGGGTACAGCCTGCCTGGGCTCCGCAAAGTGAAAGGCAACTTAAATCAAAATCCAAAACAAGCCCTAGAAAGTAACAGTAAAACCCAGGTAAGCCGCGGCTGAGCAGTGAACCTGTAGGCACTGCCATCCGACTGAGTGGGATTTGGTGGGGGCCTGGTGAAGGCAGAGGCCAGTGGAGACATTTTTTTGGGGGTGTAAAGAGGAAGGAAGGGTAAGGTCTGGAAGCAAGCAGCCTCAGCCTTAACAGAGAGACCCTGGGAGACACACTGGGACACGTTCCCCAGAAATGAGGAGGTTCCCTTGCCCCCCACCCTGTTGCTTGTGTGAGCAGACGGGCGACCGCTGGCCGGCACGGAGCTCCCCACCCTGCATGTATGTGTATCCCTTAGGATGGGAGCGTCCTGAGGGCGCGCAGGGTGTCAGCCCCACGAGGACGGTGAGGGGAAGAGAGCTCCGGAGCTGTAGCGTGGTCGGTGCAGCGCGGCCCCGGCTCTCGGGGCTCCTCCCGGGAGGTCTGTGTGTGCGAGTGTGCGCTTGTGCATGTGCACCAGCATCCCCGCGCGGGTGTGTGCGCCCGCGGGTGTGCGCGCAGGGGGCACGGGCGGGGGAGGCGAAAGGGGCCGGTTCTGCAGCGGGTGGCTCCCAGCCTCCCCCGCCCCCTTCCCTCTGGGTCCGCTCCTCGCTCCTGCTAGCATTCTATCGCAGGCGGCCGGCGCAGCCCCCGCTCCCAGACCCGGCCCCGGCCCCCGCCGCCCCCGGAGTGGAGGCAGCCGCGCCGAGTCGGCCGCTGGAAGAAGGCAGTGCTCCGCCGGGATCCGTGCCCGCTCCGCACCCCTCCGCGCCCCTTCGCGGGGCCATGCAGCGCCCCTGCCTCCCCGCTGCCCCTCGCCCCGCCGCCCCCTACGCAGCCTGAGCGCCTCGCGGGGGCTCCGCGCCCCTACGCGCCCGGCGGTGGGACGGGGCTGGCGGAGGCACAGGCGGCACAGAGAAGCTCCGCGGCTGCTGCACAACTCCCCGCCTGCCCTGGCCATGGGGAAGGGGCTGGAGGGGTCGACTGCCCGCTGCGGGCTGGGACTGGGATACCTGCTGCAGACCGTGGTGCTCCCCGCCCTGGCCGTCCTGGGGGCTAGCCGCCCTGGCTCCGCGGCGCAAGGTAAGGCGGAGGGCGGGTGAGAGGGGCCGGAGCACTCTCCGGCTTCGGGCTGAAAGGGCGAATTGGTGCCGTGATTTATTTTATACGTTTCAGTTTTCTTTCCTGTGTGTATATGTGCGAACGGCGCATTCCCCTTCATGCACGGTCCCCGCCGGGCTCTGGGTTCCGCTGGCCCCCGCCTGGTAGGGTCTGTGGCTGTTCAGCCTGGCTGGGACAGGCGTTTCCCATCACGCCGCCCTGAAGCGGGGTCCCGTGGTTGGCAGGGGCTGAGTGAGCCCCCGCGGCAGTCCTGGGGCGGGGTGCGGCGGGGGCCGGCAGGTGCGGAGCGAGCGTCTGTGCCGCTGCACGGCCGAGCCTCGGGCTCTGCAGGCCGGGGTCATTCGTGAGCCCCCATCGGCCCCACACCCTTCTCTTCGAAGGAAGGACTTCGAGGGAGTCACCGTGTGCCTGCTTTTCTGCTTTACTTTTTCCCCTTTTATCTCCCTTGTCAGGGGGTTCTGGAGTGCCCCTAGGTCCGTTTTCCCTGTAGCCCATGTCTAAATTCCTTTTTTCTATCTGGCAGTGTCTTGCTTCTCAGTGTTGAGCGATGTCTTGAAAGCATCACAAAAAGCCCAGGCTCTCTGTGTCACCCACCAGGCAGACAGCCACAGCAGGGGGCTTTTTCTCCTGCGAGCTGATACCGGATAAACTTTCTCGGTGCTTTTCTTCTCTCTTCCCAGGAGTTAGACCTAAAGTGAAAATGTGTGGCTTTTACTGAGAGCTGGAGAGAGAGAGAGGTTGCTGCTGCATGTGGGCAGAGCTGTGTATAGCAAGGATGTGTGGGTTCATTAAAGCTCTTGGAAATCCTTGTTATCTGCTTAACAGGGGAAAGGAATTTTAGAAGCTGGATTTTTTCTTTTTCATATATGCCACCAAGAAATAGTAAAAGCACTAAAGCTTTGGTTTGGAGTTGTTAGTATAATACAAGTGGAAGCATGTTTGGTTTCCTGCCCCATCATCTTTGTGGAGAGGCACTTTGAGTGGGCTGCACTGATCCAATCCTAAGCTCTCCCCAGCATTACAGAGTGCACTCACTCGTCTCCTGGCCCCGCTTCCAGGAGAGCGGGGCTGGTTGCTTAGACTCCCTGTGCCCCTGGCAGGCTTTCGGGAGCTGCAGCCTAGCTGCCGGCGGACTGGGTGCTCTGTACATCGTGTCTGTACATGTAACACTGCTAATCCATTTCCTGCTGATACTTACTCCATTCTCAGAGTCACGTTCCCTTACCCATATCTAGTGTTTATCTTTCAGGAAGATCAGAAATGTGGTTGTGAAAAGGTGGTAGGAGAGTGCACATAGTGCACATATCCCTGATGCATCGTGTCTTGTTTCTTCTGTGTCTTGCATACAATCATTTCCTTTCACTGCTCGGTTTCATGTTCAAGACAGAGCAGGTCTGGTGTTACGTACTTAAAGATTTTCATAGTAGCATGTGCATGTAGACCTAGATGTTCAGTAGGTATATATTGATCTGTGTAGATGCAGAGGAAATATCCTCTTGGATAGTTGGATCTGGAGCAGAAGATGAGCCTGCCCAATTGCTGGCAGGACATGGGTAATTCACATGACAGATGGCCTGGGCAAGGAAGAGAAGACCCCCTGCATTCGTCTGTTTCAGAGCCACAAAGCATGCCTCACACTTTCAGAGTGTTTCTCTCTTCCACGTGTACCCTCCCTACATAACACAGTGCTGGGTGGCAAATACCGGCCGGGGAGAGGAGCCAGGCCCCCTGTGCTGCAATGGGCATGGGACACGGGTGTACTCATCTACCTAGAAAGGGATGAGACCTCTTCAGCAGCACTTCCCGTTGTGCTGTGCGTGATAAACTGTCACAGCCAAGTCGAAAATCCAGGGGATGTGGCTGGGATATCGTAATTCATCCTGGATTTGTTTTTCCATGTGTATGCCTATTTTCATGTCCTGTTTGCTCGGACCAGGCACAGAATTTGGGTGCAGTCCTGGATTTGGTGTCTTTCCCAGAGCTGAAGGATTTTGATTGGCGTTTGCTGTGGGGATGTTCGCATGTGTGTGTGGCGCTTCAGCAAGGCAATGAATCAACAGTTTAACTGTGCCCTCTTCAGGAAGTTTTCTCATCGTATAGCACTGGGCAAAGTTTTTTGTCTGCTTTATTTGTACATTTCCAAAAATGTATTGGCATTGAAATGCTTCTTACCCAGCCTCTTTTTCCAAAGTAATTCTCCATTCGGTCTTGTTTCCTTCAAAATGGAAATACCCTTTTAGTCTTTTCGGTTGCGTTCCTTTGAGAGCAATAGAAACAGGACATACAGAAGTTATGCTTCAGCTGGTCTGGGTCACCAGATTTCAGTGGGTCTGGAATTAGCTGACTTGTTTTTTAATTGCTCATGTCTTAAATATTTGTGATACCTTGAAAAAAAACCTTAAGAGTGTTTTCATACAGCAAACACATAGTTACGATTTAGAAAGGGGAAAAGAGGAAGAGAAAGAGGGTGTGTTCCAGTACTTGCTGCTAGTACTGTTTCTTATTTTGCTTTTCTTCTCCATTCCCCAACTATCTTTATCTTTTGAAGCAGGCTAAGGCAGCTGTGAGCATTACTGGAGCTTCTGCTTTTATGTCTTCCTTTTCCATTTCCTCATGGAAAAGAAATCTATTAACTGAATAGTTGGTGGACCAACCCCCACACTCCCTGGCACCGAGATTAATATCACTGCATCTCGGCATCCTCCTGTGAGCTTCTCAGCAGAGCTAAATACGCTTTTTGTTTTATTAGCATTTCTTATCTTCTTATCTGAAGTTGCTGAAGTATTTCTTCACTGTTATCAGGAAAGAACAGGAAATGGCTGCAATGATGGAGACAGCCCTTAATTCTCAAAGCAGTGCGAATGGGGCCAGAACGATAATCAGGCCAGAATCAACTCTGATCTGGCATTCACTGCATTTACTATACCTCTATGGTAACCTAAATCAGAAAGACAATTCAAATGTCCCATACTGTGAGAAAAACAGCAACTATCCCAGGACCCAAGTACATACCCCTGCCTAGCATTTCAGCGCCATCTATACAGGCAACTTTTCCTTTTTGCTTTTCAATCAGCAGAGACTGAATTTCAGTAGGGAAACCCTATT
>JANRGW010038051.1:0-47960 GCA_024733675.1 Psilopsiagon aymara | reverse complement strand
CTCATAGCAGCCTTCCAGTATCTGAAGGGGGCCTATAGGGATGCTGGGGAGGGTCTCTTCATTAGGGACTGTAGTGATAGGACAAGGAGTAATGAGTTCAGACTTAAACAGGGGAAGTTTAGATTGGATATAAGGAAGGAGTTCTTTACTGTAAGGGTGGTGAGGCACTGGAATGGGTTGCCCAGGAAGTTGCGAATGCTCCATCCCTGGCAGTGTTCAAGTCCAGCTTGGACAGAGCCTTGGGTGGCATGGTTTAGTGGGAGGTGTCCCTGCCCATGTCAGGGGTGTTGGAACTAGATGATCTTAAGTTCCTTTCCAACCCTAACTATTCTATGATTCTATGACAGAAAAAGACTCATAATTTTCAGGTCATCAGTTGGGTGAGTCTGACCAGTAGATTATGCAATTAATATGAAATGCAGGATATATTCAACATTATGATCTGCTGTTGGTTTTAGTTTTTTTTGTTGGTCTGTGGGGTTTTTTTTTTAATCAATTGCTTCAGACTATAGCAAATCTGGCATGCTAAAAGAAAGAGAAAAATGTGAGGAATTAGGAGCCATCGTTGTAAACATCTGGCTTTGAGTTAGGGAACCAAAGAAGGAAATACAATAACTTGTATTCTATTATGTAGAGACATTTAGAACTGGTCACTGAATAAAAAGCAGAACTAATCCAAGTGCTTTGCCCTCCTGTGGCTGCTGAACACAAGTGCAATTAGTAAATGGTACATGAAATAGTCTGAGTTGAAAAATAGGACATGTAAAAGATCACTAGAACTTTCACCTGGATTGTGAAAGGAAAAGAAAAAAGGTAAGGAATGCTCACATTTGAAATCTAAGCCCTGAATGAGGAGGAAGACAACCAGAAGGTCCCTGATTTCTGACTGTATCTGTTTCTGTGTCACTTACTATGCTTCATAGTTTTTAATTAACTGTAGCTTATTGTTAAATAACTTCATCATGATAATAAACTATGAAGCCTGACTGAGAATGTGGCCTTCCACACAAGGATAAAATACATGAAGGATGCATTAAAAAACCTCCATGGAGATATGTAAGAGGCTGTGAGTGATACAGGAGCCGAATGTATAATGTCAGGAAAGAACAGACTTCTGATGAAAGTCCAGATTGAAATTAGAATGGAATGTGTGGGATACTCAACTGAAGATATAGAATTAACACATAAAAGCATAATACAGCTAGCATTTGCCTGGACACTCTATTCATGGAGGGCCATAAATAGGCTTAAGGAGGGTCAACAGTGCATCATTACAGACATGAAGGACAAAAAAGATGTTTAGAGACACAAGGGTTCAAATTTGGATAGAGATCTGTTCATGCTGTGGTAATCAGGACAATTACCAGCATGCTCACTAAAATACAAAATTGACTCCACTACTTTGCAGAACTTAGAAGTGATTTCAGTCTGCATGCATCAGAAAACAATTGTGCCAGTCTGTCCTGGTTTCAGCTGTAGCAGTTATTTTTTTCTCCTTCCTAGTAGCTGTTGTCTGAGAACAATGCTGATAACGCACCTATGTTTTAGTTGTTGCTAAGTAAGCCAAGACAGCACACCTGACCCAAACTAGCCAAAGGGGTACTCCATACCACAGCACGTCATGCCCAATATATGAACTAGGGTGAGTTACCTGGGAGGCCCAGATCATTGCTTGGGTTGGGCTGGGTATCAATCGGTGGGTGGTGAGCAATTGTATTGTGCATCACTGCTATTTTGTTGGGGTTTTCCCCTTCCATTTTTACTTTTACATTCTCTCCCCTTGCTATTTTCCTTATTATTTTTAGTGGTAGTAGAAATGCTTTTGGATTATACTTTAGTTATTCGACTGTTCTTATCTCTACAGCCTTTTCATTCTCCTCCTATCCTGCCCAGGGCAGAGGGTGAGGGGGGATGGGATGAGTGAATGGCTGCATGGTTCTGAGTTACCAGCTGGGCTTAAACTATGACGCTGTTCCAGTTAGTCCATCAGTACAGTAATATATAAAATTCTCTAGATTAATGGGGCATTCAGTCTGGCCTTTTCGCTTTTCCAGAGAGTCATACTATACCAAAACCTGACACTGGGACAGGCAGGGAATTGCTGGAAAGCTGTTGTGTACTTCCAGTCTATTTCATGTATACCAGGTTAGGAGGCTGAACTCTGAAGGTCAGACAAGATGCTGACAGAGCTTGATACTGTTTGCAGTTTTCAGAAGAAGTCCTTCCACCTTCTACCTCTGTCATTAAAAACCTTTTGGTTTGATTTTTATTCATTAAGAATCCTAGAAATTTAGGTAGAAGTGAGAAGGAAAGTTGCACAGAACTCTACTGTAGCACGTTATGGGACAACTTACATTTGACTTGCCATGAACAGACTGAAAGGTCAAACAGGTGGAGTGACTTGTTTTTAAAGTGTGATTTGCTGAAATATGTTTCTTCTGTTAGAAAAGCCACAGGTAAACTAATTACAGTAATTCTGGAGATTACTTCATACTGCTTAACACAAAGACCGAAAGTGTATTATGATAGACAAGGCTGCCTTATGTCTGAGGTCTGCTCAGACCTCAGACAAGTGATGCCATGTGCTACACACCTCTGAAGTACTGATGAATGAACAAAACCGTTCGTAGAACAAGGGGTCTAAAGGTCTCCTTTTAAGCAAGGATATGTTTTTTCATTGGGATGTACAGTACAGTACAGTGTATTAAAGGCTTTTTGGAGTTTTGTAGCTGAATGTCATTCCCTTTAAATGAGACCCTGGCAGTTAGATGGCTTTGATTGCTGCCAGCTGTCAATACCCCTGAGGCAAACAGAGATTTCTGTGATGGAAGATGAGCATGAAGCCTGCTGATCAAACACATCACTAGTTGTGTCAGAGGATTACTGAGTTAAATAAAATAGATGCGTGTTTACACACTTCTAGTCATAAACAAGCTGTCTGTGAGTTTCCTTTTTTTCCCCCTTATCCTACAGAGAGCATTCTGTACCCCAGTATGTTAATTATTTTTTGTAGCCTCTGTTCTTGCATTTCTGGAATACATATCCATAGGTGGAGATGAAAGGAGCTAAACCAGCCATTTTGAAGTGTCTGTCTACTTCCTTGGGTAAGTACTATTTAAACAGACAACACAAGTAAAAAATATTTACTAGTTGCAGTGATTTGTTGTAGTAATACATGCAACTTGAAATACTCAGTTAATTCATGGATCTAATACCTTCTGTGCACTACAAGTCAGGCATTGGTGTTCCACACAGTTAGTTACCTACTGTTAGCTTCTATAGGCATAATTTAGAAATACACACTAAATTATGCCTGATTTTGAAATATGTAACCCATATGTTTTATGAGTCCTGTTTCTTCTCATTATTCCTGCTTAATCTCAGTGTTCAGCAAAAAAATTAGCTGAAACCAGTAAAGAGGAAGTGAATATTAGCAATGAAGTTTTGGAAGTCTAAAAAAAAGTATTTTAAAGTTTAAATCTGTCTTTATACCTCTGCATTACCATGTGTTTGAGAAAAAGAGTTTCTGTTGAGTTGGCATGTTTAAAGCCTTCTCTGCTAGTCAAGTGACACATTTTAAAGGTCCGTGGAGCTATGTGTTGGGTGTAGGTAAGTTATCTTAATAGAGATACCTAATGGAAGAACATGTCCAACCTTAACAATCTTAATAAAGAAACAAAGAGTATCTGATTATCATATATGGTGAGGGAATTTGAAGTTTCTGTGTATTTTATTTCCCAAATAAAAAATACTGTTCTACTTTTTCTTGATAAAGGGCTAGATTTAATGGAAATTAGCCTAAATCAATGTAAGAACATAACCAAGTGTTGTATGAATATCGAAGTCTCCAAAGTCTGCAAAAATTCTTTATAAAACTGTTATGCCTTTCAGGGCACCAACCACAGCAAAGAATTTTCTGAGTTTCCTAAAAGCTTCAAGAAGCTTTTCATGAGAAGTAGTCATTATGTAGCAGAGTCAGAAGGAAGTCTAGTAGTGTTATACTTCTTATTTGTCAATTGTTTTTCCACTTGGAGATTCATACCACCTAATATGGGAGGCTGATCACCAAAGCCACCTATGTTCTCATGAGCAGTCCTTAAATCTCTTTCAAGGCACAGAGAAATCCTAGACAACTCACAAACTGAAAACCAAAGACAAGACTGGACAGTCAGCCAACAGCAATCATATAAGAAGGGAACCAGAGAAGGGTTAAGAGCCAGGGGTGATAGTGTATCTCCTCTTCTTCAAAGGCAGATAGTCTGTGTGCCTTTTTCAGTGATCTTTACTTAGACTTGGCTATGTGCACAGACCAAGGGAACAGTTCTTAGAAGACAAGTTGTTAAACAGGAGTTCTTAGAAGTTTTTTGCTTTCTTAGTTTTTCTGGTATGAAGGGTACAAATACATTACTGGAATGTGATTTAGGATGCAAGTTCAGTTTTTGCTCAGGGACAGATTCATGGTCACTATATAAAAACAAATGGAGGCTGTGAAAACCTATCATTAAAGCTGTGTTTACACTTCTCTAGTGTGGCTCATTTTAATATCATTGCCAGCCTTCTAGATAAGGGAACAACTAAAATGTGCTGTGGCTGTCTTCCCTAAATGTGCATTCCTTTTCTGCGAATGCCCAGTGCCAGCTGATAGGTTGGTATGTGCAGGAAGTCTATGCCTGGACCAGGAAACTTCTCTGCTCCTGTGTCCAAAGAAGTGCCTTTAACAAGTAACAACACATAACATAAATTTCTTTCTGAACATTAAGTAGGTTAGTTCTCTTTTATCTCTGTGACAGCCTGCTAATGTGGGCACCTGACTCAGGCTGGGTAAAAGCCTTCCCTTTTAGTGCTTTGAACCTCTTAGGTGAGATACATTTTTCAGTCTTACCTGTTCTTTCCTTTTACTTTGAAGGCAGCTTTCATTCAGTATCTTCATCAAGGTATTCTGGGTTTTTTTTTTTTGTAGGCCTTTTGACTCGAATGTCTGACCACCTCAAAACTTGAGCGTGCTGATCTTTAGAACAGCCCTGTGAAGTGGGCAGGCTCACCACCATCTCAGAGAAAAAGGAACTGAGGACTAAAGTAGCTCAAATGACATCTCAGTTGCCACACAGTATGCAGCTGAGCAAAAACTCCAGTCCTAAATGCTGTAACTTCCTCAAACAGGGTGTATGGGAGGTGTGCATGTGAGTTCACTGGCATGTTCCAAGCTCGACCAGCTGGGGAGCCAGAGGCAATGGATCTGGAGAGGTGTGTCAGGCAGGTGGATGGTCTGTGTTGCTGTTAGAGGGGATCCGCAAGTGTGGGGTGCTGTGGGACAACATTTTGTAGAAAGGCATCATGTTGGCCAGCTTCTAGTCCTCTGGGACCTGCCTACTAGACCAGGACTGCTGACAGATGATGGAGAGTGGCTTGGCAAGCTCCTCTGCTAGCAACTTCAATACTCTTGCATGTAACCCATTCGGCCCCATAGACTTGTGTATGACTAAGTGGAGCAGGAGCCCTGTAACCATTTCTTCCTGAATTATGAGGTCTTCAATCAGCTCCCCCTCTCTGCCATCCAGCTCAGGGAACTGAGTACCCTGAGGATGGCTGGTGTAACTGCTAAAAACTGACAAAAAGGCAGCATTAAATATCTCAGCCTTTTCCTCATCCTCAGTAGCTAGGTTTCCCTGGTATCCAGCAGAGGATGGAGTTCTCATTGGCCCTCCTTTTATTGCTAATATATTTGTAAAAGTACTTTTTATTAATTTTTATGCAAGTGATCAGGTTTAGTTCCATCTGTGCCTTTCTAACTTGCTCCTTATATAACCTAGCAACATCTTTTACTTTTCATGGGGTGAATGTCCCTTCTTCCACAGGCGATAAATGCTCTTTTTTTTCCTGAGTTCAAGCAATATCTTTCTGTTCAGCCAGGTTTGATTTTCAGTACATAGGGACCACCTGCTCCTGTTCCTTAAAGGTTTAATTCTTGAAGAGTGACCAGCCTTCCTGGACCCCTTTATCCTTCAGTAATGTTTCCCAAGGAATTCTGCCAACCAGCATCCTAAACAAGCCAAAGTCAGCCCTCTAGAAGTCTAAGGTGGAGGTTTTGCTGACCTTCTTCCTGACTTCTCCAAGGATGGAAAATTTGTTAATTTCATGATCACTTTGCGTAACACTTAATCTGTAGCTTCATCCTGGCTAGGTGGTCTATAACAGACTCCTAGTGGGATGTCTGCTTTGTTGGCCTTCCCCCCATCTTCATCTACAAACATTCAGCCTTCTCACTCCCAGCACTGAGTTCAAGGCAGCCAATGCATTCCCTGACATGCAACCACCTCCTTTTCCCTGCCTGTCCCTTCTGAAGAGCCTGTAGCCATCCATTGCAGTACTCCAATCGTGATCATTCCACCACGTTTCTGTGATGGTGATTATGTCATGATTTCCCTGCTGCACAACGGCTTCCAGCTCCTCCTGTTTGTTGCCAATGCTGCAGGCATTGGCATAAATGCATTGAAGTTGCCCTGTAGATCTGGACTCCAAAGGCAGCACACTACTCCACGGCTCTTTTCTAGCAAGTCTGGTGTTGTCCCTTTCCTCCTTCAAACCTAGTTTAAAGTCCTGTCTTATGAGCCCTGTGATCTCCTCAGCTAGACTCCTTTTCCCACTTTGGGACAGGCGTACCCCATCTGCCGCCAGCAGGCCTGGTGCTGTATAGATTGACCCGTGGTCAAAACCCCCAAAACTCTGGCACTGACACCAGTCACGGAGACAGGAATTAATTATGGAGATTTTTCTGATGTAGCCATTGACACTGATTGTGACTGGCAGGAAGGACAAGAACACTACTTGGGCTCCCGAGCCCTAAACCAGTTGCCCAAGGCCCTGAAGTTCTTAGAATCATAGAATCTTCTTGAGTCCTCCCAGGCTACTTGAAGAGATTTCCTCCTTGCCCACCTGGAAGACTAATAAAGGATAGTAGTCACAGGGCCATACCAAACAAGTGAGTTTCCTGGTGACGTCCCTTACCCCTGGCCAGCAGACTCCGCTGTGAGTCTGGTCAGGTCGACGTGGGGCCCTCTGTTCCCCATGTGGAGGGAGCACCTTGTCTGTCACCGTCTGTGTGACCAGCCATGTCAGTGTTCCCTGTGTGTCTGGCCATGTGTGCGTCTCTGTGTCTCTGTGATATGTACTCAGCTTTGCTGCTGGTTGAACCTGCCAACAGAAAAGCATCAGCTGTGTCTCTCTGCCTGGGCAGAGACCCTGGGTCCCTGGGCATAGGGTTGGGCTTCAGCTGCCAGGCAGGAGGAATCCACAGGCCTGGAGCTGCTGAAATTGGTGGTTTCTTAGAACAGTTCTCAACATTTTGCTTTTGTATTGCTGTGTTGCCTGGGTACTTCCCAAAACTAAAAAATTTGGTTTCTCATGCTGTCTTTCAAAGTTATGAAAGCATTATGCTTATGGACACACAGACCAAAGAGACTAAGAGCAATATTTTCAGTGAACAGCTCCTCCACTTATAAAAAAAAATGTCCAGCTTAAATTTAAAAAAATTAGGGATGAAAAATCGTTTGACATTTTTGAAAATTTGGCTTGTGACATGGTTAATATCACACAGCAGATGTACTGTGCCACAGAGGCCACAGCTCACTGCCTGAGGTGAGCTAACTGAGCAGAAACCACGAGAAGAGATTATACCCACAGAAACAGTTTATTACAAGCAAGCTGAAGGGCACTGGCTGTGAATAAGCTAAAGAAATTTATGCAGTAGTTTGACCATCACTTTCAACTCCTGAAGCTGCCAAAAGAGGCATTTCAGCCTTCCCCAGATGAGTTTTCCTGCTGCTGTGCTCACACAAACAGTTGTGCTGGACAAAGGGAAGTGATGGCCCAGGGGCAAGCAAAATAAATATTCCATTTTTAATTTGGACCAGTTTCTCTGCCTAGTTTACCGCCTGGAAGCACAAGCTTTTGCATTGGCACAAGTGAGGAGTTCATATAAGGATGGGAATTGAATCGTCGACCAAGGGAATAGGAATGGCTCTCTTTATTCAGCTGGTCTATGCTGCATAAAAATGACTGCAGAATTATGACATTGTAATTGCTCTGTGGAAAAGTGGGAAAATGGATTCCCTTATAGTTCCTAGCATAATTCAGGTTGGAAAAGACCTCTGAATGTTGCCTAGTCCCAAGTCCTGATAAGAGCAGAGCTTGCTTCAGCAGTAGTTGAAGTTGATCAAGGCCTTCCTCAATTGGGGGTTGGATGTTTCCATGGTGGAAATGACACAACCCATTTGGCCAGCCTTTTCCAGTTCTTAGCTCCTCTTTGGAAATACTTTGGTTCCTTATGTCCAATTGGAGTTCATTTTGACAGCATCTCTTGTCTTGGTGAGCCCTGACCCAATCACTGTATTTCAAATGCAGCTTCCATAATGCTGAATAAAGGGAAATAATCAACTCTCCTGACCTGCTGGCTAAGCTTTTGCTAATGCAGCTCAGTATGTGGTTAACCTTTGTCAAAACAGGGTATATTGCTGACTCGTGTTGAACTTAAGGGTTATCAAGACAGCTTCCTTGCTGCTTGTTTTCAGCAACAGTTTTCTAGCCCTGTCTGTACTGTTGCTTGGAGTTTTTCCTCTTACCTTGCAGTTCACTAGCATGTGATTCTGTAAGGTGAAATAGCAAAGTGATTCAGAAAACTCTGGAAAAAGCCTATGTTGAAAACCAATTCCGAGGCAGTGTCTTAGCCTTTTTGGGTCCTCAGAAATCTGCAGTTTGTTCTTTCCATACTTCCCCCTCAGTTTACTACGATTCACCATTGCACTCTTGCTTTCTACCTTGCTTTTTGATTCTCTTTGCAAGAGTAAGCATAGTAACAGCAAAACATTTTAAAATCCAGAATATAGATGAGGAACAAAAAGGATAAGAATGCAGAAACATGTGATACTTAGTTTTGCAGCCATTAGGACTGTAGCAGAGATATAGATTGTATAAACAATCAAAACAGAGACTATGAAACTAGCATATGTTACTAACATTAAAATAGTGTTACCATGTCAGCTAAAGCTCTTGTAAAAGTACATTTTGTTCCCTTTGTAATGATTTTGCTTTTGAAATTACTCTGCATGAAACTGTGTTTAATCGTTGCAAGTGTGACTATCCCTAACTGTGTTCAAATGCCTTCTCCTACTTCACTTTATTTCTTATCAGGAACAGCACTCCAAACAGTTGTCTCAGTATTCATATCAAAGCAGACAAAATTCAGACCTCTAAAGGACTGAATTGCCTCATACATTTTTGCTCATCACAGAGAACAAAACCCATACTTTCAAGTACACTAGGTTTATTTGTAGCACCTTGCCCTTGCAAGGAAATTTTTCTATTCTAGCATTCTGCTTTGCTCACTCTTTCCTCCATTGTTAAAACTGAATTCATAAAACAGTTCTCAATTTTTTTGTCTCACAAATGGAATGTTCTTCAGGAACAGAACAAGAATGTGTGCACAGAAATTACTAGAGTCACCTCCATTGGAAAAAACCCTTCTTACTTTCAATAGTGATATACGTAGATGTAATAAATGATGACAGTATATGACAAAGATACTTTTATTGTTTGCTCACCTTAAAAATACCAAGTGTCACCAAGCAAAGTAATTTGGGAATAGTTTATGTAATATTATTGTTCTTCCACAATAGAGACACACCTAATTAAGGTGTCATTTTATAGTGGAAGAAAGCTTTGCAAGGTTCAAGTGAAGGTTAGATTGAGTAGAATCTGCTCTATGTTCTATAATACAATAGTTATAATACAGTAGCTCTGAGAAAAAGATCTAAAGTGTCCCTTTTTTCAACTTCTTGCAGCATGCTAAGTTTATTTTGCTATTCTATTAATTTCAAACATGCTAAGAGACTACTTTGTCATTATATCTATCCCAAACAACAGCAGATTATAAGACTTGCATTTGACAGGGTGAGATTAAGCCACACCAATTTGAGAAATGGTGACAGTTAGAAAAGTTCTTGTGGTTTGGGTTATTTGTCTGCGAGACTCCCATATATTTTGCTCCCTTTTTTTTTCTGTGCAGTTGTATAGAGTAATACGTGAAAAATAATACATGCGAGATTTTTCAGAATAAGTATGGCCAGGTTTATGAATAATTCATTTCTGTCTTGTATGACTTCATTATGTCATGTATAACTAGCACTTTGTACTGTCAGACTGAAAAGCTACAAAAAATGTTTAACCTTGCAGTATAAATTCATAACTTGTAATTTGAAAAGTGACATGATATTGCACAAGCCCTAGCACTCTCAAATGTGCTTTCTGAGATACCTTATTTAAGATAAAAAATACCAGACTCGAGCTATTTTTTCCACTCATTGAAGTCTGGTTTTTACAGAAGCAAATCATATATTCAGTAATCTTCACTGGCCTAAAAGCTCTCATAAAGGAATTACTGTCAACTATTGGTCTTAATTGTCCAGCATAGCTAAAGCCATAGCTAAATATTTCATCAGTTATGTCAGATAACACAGCATAATATTGCACCCAACTTCTAAGTGAGGAATCTGTGGCACTACTCAGAAACTAATGAATGTTGTTCCCTAATTGCCTAAAGAAGCAGGCAACCACACAGCTGTGAGTTTGCTGTGTCTGAAGCCCAGAGAGTGATGTGGCTTATCTGGTACCTGCACAATTGGTTAGTTGATTGTTCCAATGGGAGAAAGATAAAGGTTTCATTCAAGACTGTATTTGCAACTACAACTGTTCAGTTGTGTTCCTGGAGAAAATGTTCCCAGAGGGATGGTAAATTGCGTATGAGTAAGTTTAGCTTGGGATGTCCTGCAGAAAAAGAAAATAAAGCAAGCCAGCCTTCCTCTTCTTGCATCTCACAAACTATGGAAAATGAGTTGCAAGGTCTTACCTATTATTAGGACCTATTAGGATATTATTACCTTTAATAATAATGTAATCCACACATAGTGATGAAATACTCCTAAGCACCTAGTTTTAGACACTGTACCCTATATTTCCCTTTAGAAGTGTTTTGAAGCCCACGCTTTTCTTCATTGAGTATAGAAGTAATGTACTTTAGTGTTGCTTCATCGTAACTTTAAGGTTGTGACAGATGCAAACCTCATACTTAGTTGGGGTTTCTTTTTTTCACTGTGTGAAATACTGTTTTCTAAAATCACCATCCATGGTTACTAACGGTTACTCCTCAGCTGTATTTAGAAGAAGCTGCATTCAAGGTCAACAATTTCATTACCTTGTCTTAAGTTCATTTAAGAGCTGTGTGTACAGATTGTCACTGGCTTGCCAATTTGCCCAGTAAGGAACAGAATCAGGATTAATTGGTAGGTCTTACCGCTCCAGTGCCCTTCAGTCTCAATGCTCCAAGCAGACTTAAAAAAAAAAAAAAAACAACTTCCTGGTTTTAATTGCTTCATTTTTCCATCAAAATCTGGAGGTGAGAAGAATCACAGGGATTGATATGGATTTCTTTTTTGGGTAAATAAGCTTTGCTTTTCATTTTAAACTGTTGAATATTTTAGATTTTCTTTCAAATACATATTTTTCCTTTCAAGCATGCCATTATGTATATATCTCATGTATGCAGAGAAAAGATCACTGTGCAGAAATGGAACATGAATGACATTTTGCGATAGTGTATCATCATGGTTTTAAAAATAATGCTTGTTTAGTTTTCTCTCATCACAAACTGTGATCCGAGAGCAAGGCGACCTCATGACAACCAACAATTACAGGCAAAACATCTCAGAAATAGTCTTTAAAGGATGAAGCCTCAGGCAAGTTCTGTTGCCTGTAATGCCAGGAGAAAAGTTAATACAAACTGAGTCTTCAAATGAACAGAAACTAATTTGATACTTGGCAGTAGCTAAGGAAAAACTTCTTTCTTCTATAACTTTTCATTTCATCTTGTTTTTCCTCTTCGTGCAGAGAGATTTTGTAGCTTTTCATGCCTCTTAATCAAATCTTTAAGGCAGAAATGTCTAGATAAAGCAAGTGATTCATTGAGCTGGACTTCACAGGTGAAAAGTATGTGTTAAAATTACATATGAGGAATGCAGGTAGGAAATTCATATTCACCTATTCCCCACAAAAGCCTGGCATGTAAGATTATGTAGGGATGCAGATTTTTTTCACTGAATTCTATTTTTACAGTCTTTGAACCAGCAATAATGCAACTATTGCTCTTCTATGCAGGTCACTGTAAAACTGCTGGTTCAGAAGCTCCTCCTCTGGCCTGCCATCACCTTTTCATGACAAAAAAAGTTGCTAAAGACATCAGTTTTAAACCCAAAGAGGACAAATAGATGACTCTGCCATCCTCCCTTTGTTGAGGGGCTAGCACAATGCTTTCTTAGAACATTTGACCTTGCAGTGTCATTGCAACAAATTAATTCTAGCCTGTAGGTAACTTAGTTGCATAGAAGTTGGCAGAAATTGGATGATTTATCAATCTTATCCTTCATTTGCAATTGTAAGTAGAGTATTGAGTAGGCAAGTTCTATTTTCATCGTACAAATTGACTGTCTGATGCAGAATTATTCAAATACTAATCCTAATTTGCACCCAGTGCAATACTTTTAAAGTCAAGGGGTAAAGCAGGTTTTTTGACCTTACACAACAATTGACCCATTTATTTTTCATTGTGTTCTGTTTGACACCCAATTTATTAGATAGTAAGAACTGTGTATAGTGTGCAATTGTATTCCCATAGATGAAGAATATTTGAGCCCATTTTCTGAGATAGCATTAGCCAATTGAGTACTGTGATCTTCTTTGCCGAGGCGTGGTTGTCACCAATTAATTAATCTTCTTCCCAAGTTTTAAAGCAGTGATAACTGCATGTGGTCAATACAGATCTTACTGTGTTGCTGCAAGGATTTCTAGCATCAAGGATGTAGCTGCATAAAGAGTTTGGAATTGACTAGTGGTTTTCTTTGCAGAAAATGTAACCTGTTTCTGCATCTTCTTTTCTATAACCTTCGTTATCCTCCCTCAGAGTTTACTTCTAATCTTTAACAATACCCGTATTCATTATTTACTTTAAGAGTTTTCAAACAAGCACCTTTGTGTTTTCTTTCAGGTCTCATCTCAGGATATCTTGGGAGTAACACTTAGAAATTTAGCCCTTTATCATTCCTTAATGCCTCCACAGACTAATATTTTTACTGTGAAGTCTACACAGTTTTGGATATTGCTGGACAGCTTGTCTTTTAGAACCCCTCTGTTCGGGTTGACAAAACACTGTTTCATTAGTTTCAAAGTTTTAATGCAACAGACTCCTTATCCACCTATGTCCCTTTTTTAAAAGCCTTTGATGACATTTTTTTCAGGGATTTTTTTTTTCTTTTTTTTGTTTAATAATTTTCTATAGTGTCTTTTCCAGTATGATACCATGATCATCTGTGACTCCTTAATAATAGTCAATTAGAAAAACACAAATTCAGGTAGATGATTTTTATAATGGCAGCAACATGACTGACTAATCCTGCTCTGTATACTTGCTTTTTACAGGCAAGAAGTAATAAAAATAATTGACAGATTTTATATATAGTTCAAAGGTTAATCCTTATCCCAACAGCTAAATACAAGTCGATAGGATGACAGGAGACATACAAGCAAAGTGACCAAGGTGAAGCCTGACATCTTAATTCCTTTCTTTTCTTTCCTGTTACTTTATCAGGTTTGTCTTACAGCCTGTCCTCTAAAGCCGTGTCCTGCTCTCCCACCTTCTGTCTCCATTATAGGTTTTGATTTGAAGTATAATATACAGGGACTCACTCTCATGAAGCAAATAAATGGAATCCTATAAAGCACTTGCCTACACACTTTACAACTTTTCTTGTTCATGAATTTGTATCTCAAATTTATTGTTTTAATATCTCAGTCCAACAGCTTATTAACTGCTCAGACACTCAGAATACACTTTTTCTGATCATGTGCCACTCATTCTAATGGCTTTGTTTTTTGAAGGACCACTAAATCTTATAAGCAGAGGTTTAATTTCCTCCTTTGACAGAAAAAGGAAAAAATGATGAAACTACTTGAGTTGGCTGTATAACAATGAGGTATTCATCTCTATTTCTGTCTGTTGAGATGCTTTTCAGTCTAATAATTGGGAATTGATCATTGTAAAAAGCTATATTACAGCAACAAAGAATGACATATGCATTGCACTGATAGGATTTTAATATTGAAATCAGTTTTTCATAATAATATTGCATTGGGAAGCATAAACTTTTCACTCTAAAAATGTATTTAAAGAGTTTCAAGAATCCTTTGTTTCTCTAATTATTTAATATAAATTTCAATTCCCCTTCTTGTATTGTTTAGTTAATAAGTACTGGAATTTTAAATTGATGTTCTCTTACATTTTCTCATTATTATGATGAGAATTTTATCTTCTTTGGGCATTTATATTTCCATAGGTAATAAGCACAGTCAGTTGTTGCAAGTCTCCTAATTCCGAACTGTTTTCTGCAGGTTTTCTTTCTGCAAAATTAATTAATCTGGATCACTAGCAGAATAACTGATGAGCATCAGGGTGGGGTGAGGGGCAGAATGGAGATGGGGAAATCCTAAATGTGGAGAATTATTTGAGGGAGGAGAACCTGAAGAAGGAGCTGAGCCACACAGATTTAAAGAGTATTTCCTGTAGTCCCAGTTATAAGCATTCCAGATTGAGCAGGAGAACATGACAAGTTGGGCTTTATGGTTCCAAACTGACTTTTGCCATATGTGGACCTCAGCAATCAGCTTGGAGCAGCTGCTGCTCCTTGATTTACATGAACCAAAGCTGTGTTTCTATCTCAGTTCACGTAGAAGTTTTGAAACAGGAGGATAAATTCAACCCTCCCTAAAGTTTTGGTGCTCAAGAAAAGAGATGAAACTAGGATGACCCTCTGAGAAGGGTACCTTGAGAAGCACGTTCTGAATCTAGTTGGGACAGGCTTTTCATTTTAGGTCTCTTGTCTATTTTTCTCCTGCCTGTACAATTAGAAGCCATGGATCATACTGAGGAATGGGAGTTGAGAGACTGGTTCCCTCCTTTCCCCTTGAGCAGAGATGCTCACCACATGCTGGTGTCATTCTGTACTGGGTGTCATAGTGAGGTGCTGGCAGCAGAAGCTGCAGGGTGACCTCTGTGAGGAGAGGCCAGGGCTACCCATGCAGAACACAATTCCAGCCAGTTCCAACCAACCCACCACAGGGCACAGCTGGGCCCCGCAGACAAAGGGCGGCAGCTCAGGGAAAACATAGGAAAGGTCAAAACACTGCATGTGATGAGGATTGAGGGGAAGATGTGAGGAACAGTCCTGTAGACATCAAAGTGAGAGGAGAGCAAAGAGGTGCTCCAGGGAAGAGAGCAGGAATTCCCCTACAGTCCCTGGAGGAGACTTTCTTTCCTTCAGAGATCTAATGCAGAGATCCCTGCATTAGTATATCTCAGTATTCAGAGATATACTGCCTATAAAGTGATGCATCCTTGTTACTCTTCACAGTTATGAAGTGAGTAAATAGTACATAGCACGGGTGTGAGGAGGAAAGAATGGTAGATTTTAACTGTCAATAAATGACATTAATTTTTCCCAAGTCGAGCCTGTGACAGTAACTGGTAAGTGACCTCCCTGACCTCACCTCAACCCATGAGCTTTTTCATAGAATCATAGAATAGTTAGGGTTGGAAAGAACCTCAAGATCATCTAGTTCCAACCCCTCTGGCATGGGCAGGGACATCTCACAGTAATCCATGTCACCCAAGGCTCTGTCCAACCTGGCCTTGAACACCGCCAGGGATGGAGCATTTGCAGCCTCCCTGGGCAACCCCTTCCAGTGCCTCACCACCCTAATAGTAAAGAGCTTCTTCTTTATGTCTAACCTGAACTTTCTCTGTTTAAGTTTGAACCCATTACCCCTCGTGCTATCACTACAGTCCTTAATGAAGAGTCACTTTCATCCTGTTTTCTTCCCCATCCCACGGAGGAAGGGGGTAACTGAGCAACTGTTGGGAGTCTGGCTGTTAGCCATGGGTAACCCACCACACCTGCAACACAGACTTATACGTGGTCTCTAGTTCTGTTGCTGAGTGACTATCCATAACCTTTTCCTCTGAGTGAAAGAGATTCAGTGATGCTTCTCTTGCAGGAGTACCACAGGCAGTAAGTATTTCTGCTGCCTCTAAAGTGATGCATCCTTGTTACTTTTCATAATTATGCAGTGAGTAAATAGTACATAGTGAGAGTAATAGTAGAATGTATTTTGTTAAGCGATCAGCAGACTTCAGAAAGAAAATATTTCAAGTGCCACAATATGCCCCTTGTTTAATGTCTTTTATTTGAATATTGACAAAATTATTAGCCACCTAAAGGCAGTATGACTATCTTACTAATAAGAATTAATACCAGATATTGATACTAATTAATGACGCCATCACAATTCTGACAATCTCTCTTCCTTTTTAATGATCAGCTTAGCCATTACTTTCATGGCATTTTTAGACACAAGATTAATTGTATTTAGGTGCAGTTGCTATTTGTTCTGGGTAGTAATGGCCTATCGACTTTTTGAGATGATGACATGAGATCAATGGGGATTTAGAGAAGATGAGTAAAGTAAGTCCACAAACACTGATGTCTTGAGGGACATAAATATCTCCACCTTTGCTTCTTTGCTTTATGCAGTCAGAATTAGACAAAAGCAGTTGCTGGTCAGTGTTTTCTAATTAGCCTTTGTGAAATGAAAAGGGGAGAGCTCAGACTGCTTTGAACACAGTACTAAACCACTAACTGATTAGTAGCCTTTTTCATGGGCACTTGCTGAAAATAATGGAGGCAGCAGCCTCTTTAGTACTTTATACTCAAGCAACTGGGAAAAGTATAGGCAGATGAGGACTGCTATGCCAGGGCAATGTATTTCCTCTTCCAGTGTGGATTTCTGGTCTTGGTGTATATGTGTGTCCTGTTCTGATGTAAGTCTCGGTTCTGGGGTATGTGCTGTCTGCATTTTGTGCAGCAAGGAAATAAGCATCAAAGATTTTATGGAATGTTTTAACGTCCTGGTGGAAATGAATCTTTCTCCCCAAGGTAAAAACCACTCTTGCATAGGGGTAATTTCTTCTGTAGTCGCTAATGTGTATGATAGACTCCGTAGACACAGTTCACGAGCACAGTTGATTGATAGATTTCTTTTTCCTTTTCTTCTTTTCTCATCTGAGTCTTGCTCACCTGTAAATTTCCTCCAAGTTAGAGTTCTGAAAATAAAAAATATTAAAAATGTAAATGGTATATTTTCGAATTTAAATAATTTTTAATACATTTTTGTGGAATCATCTACCTCAAAATATCTCAAAAAATAATTTGGAATATTTGGTACAAAAAATAATTTGGAATATTTTCTCATGTCCAGTGAGTCCTGCCTTCTTTATTTGATTTAAAAAAATACTTGTTTTTGTCATTTACTGGCTTTTGGATTTACATGTTTGGCATGTTTGCAGAGAATATTACATGTAGCTCTGTGGTAGGATATAACAGGTAGTTTTACGGTTCTGCAAGTGGTGCTGCAGTTTCTCTGTCTCCTGTAAATTCTAATTCAGCAATTGAGAATCTTTTTTTCTGTCAGATACACAGGAAAGTTTCTGGTTTCAAGTGACAGCAAATTATTCAGCAGCTCTGCTTATGTTTTGAAATTTGTTAACTGCATTGACCTGAACAGATCTGCAAAAGGGCACTGAGAAGTAAGCCAACCAGAAATCCTGGTGGCTTTTGGAAGTCCTGTCAGCTAGTTAGCCAAGGTCTGATGAATATGACAAACTAGGGAGGTTGTTGTGCCTGAGAGTAAGTATGGTTTTCATGCTTTTACTGGACATTGCTGACTAGAGCAATTTACTTTAAGTAAATAACTCCTCTGTTCTCCCTAAAGCCTGTGGGAAAAAAAGGAAAGCTGAGATTTCAGACCTGTCAAATGCTTCTCATCATTTGATATAATTGTATAGTCAAATTATTTGTAGATCAGTATTTATTTTCTTCTAGAAGCAAAGGGATTTATATATGAAAAATGCCCATATGTTCCAGTGGGCCTATTCACATCATTACAGTTATTTCTGTGAACTTTTTGTAGAACTAGGGCCTTGTAATCTCATCTATATCCATGTGCAGAACAGTCACAGACTCCACTGTAAGGGGCTTTCAGGTAAATGAGTACGTGACAAAGGAAAATGTCTTCCTTTAGGGCAATCAATCATATGCGTTTCATGTAACATGCTGCAACTCTCTTTCACAACAGAGTAGCTACCCTTGTCATCAGTTGAATGATACAGTTTTAGTATGGCCATACACAGACGTACATGCCTTGATGACCTGCTGGGTTTGCTAGTCTATCCTGAAACTTGGGACACTGGCACCAGTACCGACAGCATTAACTAAAGTATCATAAAGAGTGTCTTTGTTTCAAACCTGCCTAATTTTTTCTGTACACATACCTGAGAATTACCTCATTTGCTATCTGAGATTTAAAACAAAGGCAATGAATGATTGAGAGCAAGTTGTTTCTTGTGTGAGACATTTTTTCAATATCTGTCTTTAGTATTCTCCAAAGTTCTGTGAAAAAGAATAGAAAACATTTCTTTACTTGGGATTCCTTCTGTCTTTCCACCATCCCTCGCACCCTATACCTTAAGAAACAGGGCTGCATACTCCTGTAGTATGAAGAAGTTCAGGATAGATATAAGAAAGAAGTTCTTTACTGTGAAGGTGGTGAGGCACTGGAATAGGTTGCCCAAAGAAGTGATAGATGCTCCATCCCTGGCAGTGTTCAAGGCCAGGTTGGACAGAGCCTTGGATGACATGATGTGAGGTGTCCTTTCCAACCCCAACTATTCTATGATTCTAAGAAATAATGCCTATTAACCATGACTGTAATGAAGGTTTCTTACTCTGACTACTGGAAAGTAATGTTGCTGCCAGAATGCAGTTAGATTTGAAGAGCTGTCATGTTTCCCTATAATGGTGTAAATTAGTAAGCTGCTCCAGTACATAGGTACAGTTTTGGGTATGTAAAATTGGGAATTACTAAAGCCAAAGGAATTCTGGACATCAGCTGCAGAAATAGATCTAAGCTTATTAACCGCATCTGAAGCTGAAGCATAGGAAATACAAGAGAGTACATCTAAGGAGGAGATATTATTGAGGAGCCTGTAAAAGCAGCACAGTTAAGACACCCCAAAGGCAAATGACAAGGATAGGGAATAGCATTATGCTAAGGAGACAATGGTTGAAGGTACAGAGATAGTATGAAAAGAAGCCCATGGTCACCACTGTGACAGTTTCACATCTAAAGATCCTGCAGAAAGGAAAAAAGGATTCCTAAAACCCATGCATTTCTTCTGTATCATCTGCTTGCTGAACTTAACCCTCCCCTGACCTCAGTCTACAGAAATCCCTTCTATGCCCCCCACAGCTCCCTGGCGAAGCTCTTGTTCCTGATCTTTTAACCTGTGAAGCATTTTCCAGGATGTGCCTCTCCATTTGAGATCCATCAGGTAGGTGGTATAAGAGGTGCTGTAACATATCCAAAGTGGAAAAACAGGGAAACAGGGAATATGTAGAGCTCCCCTATCCACTATAAAGGAACTGCTTATTTAAAGCAGTGAAGCTGTATTAGTTATTTGCCCTCATCTTGTTTTGAGTTTAGGAATCCCCCTGTGCTGCTGCACTGTATTATGTGGGCATACTTTGACTAATCCCTCAACTGAGCGCAGAGAGAGTCTCAGTGTGCTGTGTACACACTGTTGCAATAGCGATGATTAGCTCAATCCTGCTATTATCAAGTGGGTCTTCCTTGTTATGTTAGCTGAGCAAAAAGGAAGAGAGGCATCAACAGACTATTTGAATTTGTAGAGCTCTCTTCTAGGCATAAAAAGTATTTGACATGCCTGTTAGCAACAGGGTTCAAACCTATTTGATGTTTGGCTAGTCCAGTATTTGGCATGTGCACAAAAAAAGAGAAAGCAAAAAGGAAACATGAAATTTTGTCTGAAGCAAAGTTGTTCCCTTAATCACTTGTGATTTTGTACCTAGCAAATAATTCAAACAATAATAGGCTGGGAATTGAGAGCTGTGTAAAGGTTATTTGCAATGAAAAATGTTTATAAACATTGTGGATTTAAAAGTGTGAATGTATTTAAATGAAAGATACGTACTTACAATCTCAATGTCACTAAAGTTTGCCATGTAAAAATAAATACCCAGTTGCAATGTGTCAAGCACAATAATGAGAAGGATTGTCATGCATGTGAAAAAACCTCCATTGTTCTGCTCTTTCTGAAGTAAATGACAAAAATCACAGAGTGATTTGCATAACTTGGAGATTAGAAATGTAGCCCTTTGCCCTTATTAATATATTTGCCCTTCTTAATTATAAAGATTTGAATCTTATTTTAAAATAATTTCGTACAAAATATTATTGGGGATAGAAGCTGCATGTTAATTCTGAATGGATTATTTGCTTAACCTCACAAAACAGAAAAATTGCTTTTATTTGATAATAGCAAATGAAAAAAAAAAAAAAAAGATTTAGGATATCTGGCCAACAGTTGATACCTATGTAGGAAAAGGGTTCTCTCCATAACTTTAGCTATTTTCGTCTGCCGCAGACTTCTACCCACAAATGTTACATTTCTGTTTATGTCAATTTCCAGTATATAAAAAGTTACACAATACAGAATTTCAGATAAACTTTTGCCTATGTTTGCAAAACTTTTAATTGAACTCAGTTCTCCTGTATGTCAGTCTGTAATGCAAGGATCTTTACTTTTTCACAGAGTTACAGAATCATTTGGGTAGTAAGGGAGCTCTGGAGATCATCTAGTTCAGACCCTGGCTGAGGGCAGGGGCAGCTACAGCAGGTAGCCTAGGTCCATGTCCAGTCACAGTGTAAGTATCTCCACAGATGGAAACCTCCCAACCTCTGTGGGCCATCTGTGCCTGTGTTTGATCAGCCTCACAGCAAAAAAAGAAGTCTTGTGTTCAGATGGAATTTCATATGTTTCACCTTGTGCCCTGTTCCTCTTGTCCTGGTCACTACTGAGAAGCATGTGCCTCTTCTTCATTCCCTCCATCCAGTATTTATATACATTGTTAAGACCCCTCTAATCCATTTCTTCTTCAAGCTGAACAGTCCCACCTCTCCCAGCATTTCCTCTTATGAAAGATGCTCTAGTCCCTTAATCATATTTGTGGCCTTTCACTGGACTCATTCCAGCAAATCTGTATCTTGTATTGGGTATCCCAGAACAGGACAATATTCCAGATGCAGCCTCACTAGTGTTGAGTAGCAGGCACAAGGAATTAATTGGGAGATTCATATGATAAATTCCAAGTGGTTGCAGATAACTGGGGACAGTGTCTTGGATTTGGGAGGAAATCTAACTGCTGTTTTGAGAGAAGAAATGTACTGCTTTGAAGGGATGGAAGCAGGACACATCAAAATACTGGTGGAACAAAATAGGATAAAAGCAACCATACAAGTGACGGAAATGGGTGGCAAACAAAGCTTCTGTGGAGGGTTCCCTTCTCCCATGTAGCCCCAGCTTCCACACAAAGAAAGACATTTCACCAGTCTAGATGATCAATAAAAACAGGACATGTGATGTGTTGCAACATGTATCAAAAGGTAAGCACAGACATGGTGTAGAAGAGGACAGTCTGTTCTTTCAATAGAACCATTTCTTCTGTACCCCACACAGAGCTCCATGAACACTGCACCCTAACTAAACCTTTTTTCTATGAACCTCGATACAGTTCTTTATAATTTTGAGCTCAGTATTTTCTGTCACTGTAACTGTATGATTTGAACCATGACAGTGTCTCTGAATTCCAGAAAAACAGAAAACTGGGTTAGGAGTTGCATCATTCACCTCCTGGCCAGGGAGATCTTGTTGTACATGTAGAGTGCTGTAGTAGATGGAAAGTAATTATAAGAAACCTAACCACATATGAAATGCAGGCTACAGATAAAAATGAGTGACTGCTAAGTTTGTCATTCTTAGGAAAAAAAAACCTGAAAACAAACAACAAGTACACAACATTTGTAAGCAGCTGTTTTACTTAGAGTCCCCAGGTACAGTAGCGCTATTGAAAGTATCTCACTTGGGCAAGCTTCGCTGCTTTTAAAAGGCAGAAAAATTCAGCGAACATCTGGCTGAGATCTATTGTCAGCATCATCCTAACACTGTTTTTGTCCTCTCATTCAGTTATCTGGAGACTCCATCTTCATAGCAGTATTTCTTTATCTTTGGTCTCCATAGGCTTTTCCATCTTTCAGTGATAAAAAAACCACTGGCTTCAAATGCCACTATTCAACGATAAGAATTAAGTAGGGGTGACATCTGTACATCCTCTGAATTTCAACATGCCTGACAGAAACTGGAATATCAGAAATAACTGTGGGAATCTGGAGATTAGTAGTAACCTAATTTAATGGATTTTATGATCTTGACTTACCCAGGTTTTACAGAGGCACCTATACACCAATGATTAAACAGATCTTTGCTGTTTTGTAGAAGTAGGTACTTTGTATTTACAGATAGTATTTATTTAGCATGAGCGTTGAAGTTTTGTAGCTGAAGTTCATCATATTTTTCCTTAAAATAATCCTTTCTTCACAAAAAAAACCCCAAACTCATGATCTAGTGGTGTCTGCATAATCAAATTTTAATACAGCTACTTTCATTTATTCAGCTATTTTAGCATATCAAAAGGTGAGAAGCTATGAAGGAAGGGGATCTAGCTTTTAGAAACTGATATTGTCTATATTCTATTTTTTATTGAGACTTTTAACTAGCTTTGGTATCTGCCTGGACTTGACAAGCACAAATATGAATCAAGTGACATAAGAAATAATAGCCCTATTTGACAGAGGTAAGAAAGTCAGAACAGCTACAATTAATTCCTAAAGGACAACATCAGCAATCTGTAGTCTTTTTCCCTGGGGTGTGTGTGTGCAAAATATTCCTCCTCTTGCAATTGTTTGCACTCGCAGTTTGAAATCATTGGGGATTACTGGGTAGCACTGGTTCAGAATGAGCCAATGCAGTGGCACATGTTTGTGTTAGCTAACCTGCTCTTTGCTAGCTGTGTCTCATACTGCCAGGCCCTTGCTAGCCCTGCTTGCCTGGCGCTGCCAAGGCTAGCTGCTAGCACTCTGTACTTGCCAGTTTTTCCTCACCAGCTGCTCTCAGACAACCTTACCTTCCTTTGAGAGCTGCTCCCCTGCCTGTTCTCTCCATCCCTCAGCCCTTCAGCTATGCCCAGCACCACTGCTCAGTCCTGCCTTTACTACAGCTGTGCACTGAGCTGCTTCTCTCCCCACAAGCCCCCAAAGTCCCTTTATCTACCCAAGAGATGGTTTACTGCCTTGGAAAAATGCTTTATGCGACAACTTGTGTCCACTGCAAGGGAACTTGAACATAGATGAGCAGGTGAAACATGAGCATGGTGTAATTAATAAGATTCACACCTAGGCTGAGACTAACTATGGAGATTATTGCATTTAGAGCAGAACATTTGAAAATATAAGTCCTTTACATAATTTTTCTGTTACAATCTTTCAAACAGGTAGGTGCATAAAACAGGGACACGGGGGAAAAGACCCAAATTTAAGTGTTTAGGAGGTTGATGGATAAAATGATGGCAGAAGCCACATAAGCATGCAGACACAAAAGGCAAAATGAAATTAATGTAAAAAATGAACAAGAGACAATAGTGTGAATTTTGGGACTTTCACAGACTTTCACAATTTTTATTCAGTAAGGTCATTGAATAACTTTACCCTGTATTTGCATTCCTAATGATGCTTTTTGTTGACTGCTCCTGCTTTTCTGAGGAAAGAAGATTTCTTTCAAGCATTTTAGGAAGGCAAATCCTTATTAATGGTACCTACCAGGTCTTAAAATTTTTACATTATTGGTAAAATTGTGGATGGCTTAAGATACGAAACACTTTCATTTGAACTCTTTTTCTCTGCTGGATTTTGTTACTCATCACTCCTCACTGCATCACTATTTTGTGTGATGTATAAGAGCATTGCTTTCCCTGACAAAGCAAAAGAAATCAAAACTGAGAAAAACCAGCAAATATGTCACATCCTTGAGGCAGAGCTGAAGGAAACCTTTCAGAAACAAGTCGGTAGCATTTAATTATTCTAGGCCCTTCAAGATAAAATCCATCATATTGGTATGTTCTGAGGTTATCACTGTCTATTTCTTGAGAGCACATGAAAAGGTAACTTCTGGATTTGGCATCAAAGGACAGAGATTTAAGAATGTCCTGATCGATGTGCTGAGGTTATTTGATGCAAGTCCAGAAGAAACATCAGCTGTACAATTGATGATGCCCATACAGTGACTGTTGAGACAAATTGTTCTGCTGGCAAAAGAGAAGTTTGGGTCACAAAGGTCTACTGCAGACATATTTTCTTATGATATTTCATTTCCAGCTTTACCAGCCGCTTGACAAGTTAAATTCCCTTTGTGCTGTTATAAAATGGTGAGTTCAGAATGAAGACCTCGGATCACAAGCAAATCTGGGCAATTATGTAAAGTATTAAAATCTTGCAGTCTCATAGCCTGTTGTAACATACTGAGGTCAAATGGTTTTCATGAAGACAAATGGTCCTCCCCATCACACATGCCTTGGACACTGGCAATGGGTAGGTGCCACAGTTTTCAGTTCTAGATGACATCTATAAAATACTGGTACTGTGATGCATTGTTTGGGTGAATTCCCAAACAGTTGGAAAAGATTTAAGTCAGCTGAAAGCAGTTACAATATAATTGCAAATAGACTGTGCTTCCTGGCTGCTATCTCTCCTGCTTCTGCTTATCAGATACAGATTACGTGAGGAGAGAGACCTCATACATCACAGGGTGGCTACATGGGTCTTCTTCTCTCCTTGTTATCTGTGGGTGAAAACTGTTTTACCTTCTCAGCTGTGTTTTGGTACCTTTTCTTTGCCACATGGAGAACAGGGGAGAGAAAACAGAGAAGAGATTATGGGTGATTGGTCCTCCTCCGAATGGGATTGTCTATAATGTTAGCATTTAGGTAAGGTAAATTGGTTCCTGCTGATCTACAGTCTCTTAGGGTTTACTTGATTATCATGGTACCTGACACCTGACTGCACTAGACTTTGGCATCAAGTTTAGATTTCCTTTCTACACATTCAGGAACCTTCATACCTTTCTATACTTATATTTATTGGCTTTTATGTTACTTTCTTCTCTCTGGCTTTGCTATTTGAAGTATCTATATTCCCACTTCCCTCTCAGCCTAACTTTATGCCAAACCCCATGTCATTCACAGCATACAGAATAACCCTTTTAGAAATGGGTCAGAAGGCTCTGATGACCTTCTCTTACTCCTGCTCAGTTCTCTCACGGGTCATAACAAAAAATTAGCAGATATGTAATGCCTAGACCCAATAGCAGCTAAAGAAGTATCTTATTCATTAATTTAAACTAAGAAAAATGACAGGAAATAGCTTTTTCCTCCACCAACTTTCATCTGTTAATCTTTGGTTCATCTTTGCTGCAGAGATCTGTCTTGTCCACTGTTTGGTGCCTACTGCGTGTTGAGGACTCTTGTGATTATCCAAATGGCAGAGCTTCCCAAAGCTCTTCCCCATGTGCCTACCTCCATGCTGAAGTGAGAGATGTGGCAACTCAGCCCTTGAGGAGACTGTCCCTGGCACTTGGTACCTTGCAATTTAAAACTATTCTAGAATTAGCTGCTACTGGACATTGGAGCATCCTCCTTTTCATTCTAGGACCTTATATGAAGATTGCCTCATTGGGCAGTACACTTACTGAACTTGGGTGCTTCCTGCTCTTATGCTGTGCATGGTGCAACAAGGTCCAACAATCATGAACTGTGAATGGATGAGCCCTTTCTTTTTGTGCTTCTGCTATTTCTACAGTAGAGTATAGGTAATAAGTTGTACAGTGACAAGGTTTATAAGCAGTAGGGAAATGTGACATTATTATGGACCTTTTACCAGAATTAATGTGATTTTTTTATCAGAATTAATGCTGAGAAGACTTTGTTCATCTACTGGTATTTAGAGAGTAGAAAGGGGGATAATATTCCCATGTTACCTGCATATAAGACAGCATTAGAAATATATCCTGATTATTTTGCAGTAGGAGCAGGTAGGCAGGAAGATGTCAAGCTCAGGTGCCTGCCACAGGATGAGTTAAATAGATCAGTCACCATTGACTGGATTGATTGATCCATTTGCTTACATGCAGACATGCAGTGTCCGTTGAGACACTGTACAGTACTACTCTAACACCAGTTATTGTTCCTAATATCAGCTGCAATTGGGGATCTCCTGTAAGTTCTGTATACATCTGTTAACATCTGGCTGATGTCTTTGAGACCTTAGGCTATCCATCTGAAATGAAACTGAACAGCCATGTGTCGACACCAAATTAATCTTTGTTGACTGCAGGGAGACCTTGTATATCTTGTATAGTGCATAGGTAATCCCCTGTATTCAGGTATCTATGGTCTGGACCTGAATCCTGCCCTGTATGTCTTGTAGTTAACTTACATGTCAATTGAATTATTGCCTTTAAAAATTATGCTGTCTAAATCTGTGTTTGGACTTCCAAAAGGCTCAATATAAGACAGCAAAGCCAAGGAAGAGAAGCAGGAGCAAGAACAGTCATTCATTCTTGACATGCATGGACTTGCCCATCTCCATGTTGCTGTGTGAAAGCTGAGTCCAAAGGCAGAGCAATGCTGGTCTGTGTGGAGGCAGGCAGTGGTGCAAACAGTTGATCATTCATGTGTCCTGGAGCTACAAAAACCCTAAACACATTGGGAAATGTGGGGATGGTTGCACCTTCCTCCAGTACAACTGATTTTGCCCATTGATAGGACTTCAACAGTATATTTGGCTAATTCTTCCCACTCTCCACTGGGGCAAGCAAATGTGCTGTTGCATCTACTTAGATAAACACAATTTTGGTAAGACAACAAAATAATTAGAAAGAGGAGCTATTTAAGTTAGGTTATTTTTCCTTGTTTTCTTGTTTAATAGTGTGTAATGGCAATGCAAGCACGTATAGTGTCTTTGTTGTACGGTTGGAACTGTACAACATAGGTTTGCTAGCTCTACCATGAATTTCTTCAGGCTGCTGTTTCCAGGTGATGGTCCAGTAACCAACCTGCTGCCACTGGACCACTAGCTGTATTTCAGTATTTAGTGTTTTTCTTATATGTAACACTGGGGTTTAATGTATCCAGGGTGCTTATAGGCTACTGAAATCACATATCATTCTTCCTACATGAACTCTGATCATTCTTTTAGACAGTATGTTTTCAGATGCCATCTTTAATTTGTGATACTAATACTGAACTTGATCACTGTTCAGTGGTTTTACTGAACTATTTACATATAGATTAGTGAAGTAATTTTTTCTAGACTATTGAAAGCTCTCCAGACCTAACTGGAATCATAAACTTAACCACAGTATCTCTGTGACATGAATAGGATTTTTGCTTATGAAATGGCCTTGGAGGTTTACTTTCAAAACAAATTGAATGTATTTCCTCTGCCTCATACATTCAGCTCTGACTACTTGGGGAATGATTTGGCAAGCGAGTGTTTTGAATGAGCAGCAGTGAGTGTATTCTGAGAATTGTTTTTTTCCACATCAGCACCCTTTTAAGTAAGATGAACTATCTCAGTGAGTTTTACCCAAAATTGCATTTTAAAATAATGAACTAATTAGTTAAGACATATATTACTTTATTATGCAAAAATAAACCTTTCCCAGAGTGACAGCTTAGTTACATAAAGTGCCTTCTCGTTGTGTACTAAAATGGAAAGATGGACCTGTTATAGAACACTTGGATCACTACTATTAATTTTCTGATTTGAAGATCACCTCTGGCTGTTAAAAAGATTTATATTAATCTGCACTTGATGGATTTAGAAGGATTAAAGAAGTGAAGGAGCACGAATAAGAAGAGAACATCTTCCTGGCTTCATTGTTAGATGACCTTGTGCCATGGTACGTTTAAATTGCTTACTTCCTCTAACTCTATAAAGTTCTGTGTTTTCATTTCTGGATTAGATTGAAGTGTCAACTGCTTTTGATGAATTACACTAGTAATATATGTTCATGTTCTTCTTTGCTGTTTTGTTTTTTATTTATATATGGCCAGTATAATTTAGTTCACCTAAAAAAGCTTTCAGGAAAAAAGTTTTTTTTTTTTAATTACAGTTTTAGCAAAGTATATATATTTTTTAATGCCTTTAACTTTGTTCTGAAGAAATAAAATACATGTTCAGCTGTTTAAAAAAAGCTCGTATGAAAAGTTTATTCCAAATGTCTTGGTTTTCCACATCCTGAAACTCAGCACGCTTTGTAGAAAAAAGAGAATTACAGAAATAAAATGGACAAGTTATTGCAATTAGTGATTTAAACCTTTACCCTTTACCTTGATCTGTGTGATATACTGCTGAAATCAGAAGGTCTCCTTGCAAGAGCAAGGGCTTAGCCTTACCTTCAGTATTGGGGTCTTATTTATTTATTGCTGAAGGGTACAGAGGGAAGCAGAAGGCTTTAAGTGCTTTATTTCTGTTATTGAAGATTCTCACTGATGCAGAACCTGGAAGAACAGCAAATAAAATCAAGACACATATTACAGTATGTGTGCTACTGGCTGGAATTATAAAGGGCTGTACATACATACACTGGTTTATAGCCATAGCCTCACATCAGAAGGGATAGAGATATCTTTAGTCAAGTGTATTTTGTACTGATTAAGTGCAAGCAATAGATATAAGTTATACTATTAAATCTATATTTTTTTTAGGTTAAAATAGTATAAAGAGCAGCAGTTTCTCTGTACATTAGTTAGCCTAGGTGTGTTAAACTGCAGTGAATATGTTTTATGTGTAAGCAAATGAACACAGTCATTTAGTATAACCATCATTAAAGTACACATTTTGACTTTTTCTTAACATTGCAAATTAAAATTATTGTAATACCTGGTCTAGTAGAAGGTAAAGCAAGGAAAGGAGGTTGGAGCTGGGTGATCTTTAAGGTCTCTTCCAACAGAAACCATTCCATGATCCTATGAAAATGAAGAACTATGGGTTGTTTTCAGGTTTTGTCTTGTCTTAAAGAAAACTCTAGTCTGAGGCAAATGCTAATTGTTCCTAAAGAGCAGGGTGAACTTGGAGATGTCTGAGACAGGAAATCTGTTGCTGCAACTTTGAGCAGTGTCACAAATACCAAACAAAACTAGTAAAATACATCCAAATGTTTTATCCATATTTCACATATTTCCATATTTCAGAAGCTGTCATGAGGGAATTAATTGCACTATACAGTACAGGGAAAGTGGTACATTGTAGTATCTAGTGCATACAGTTCTCATCTTTTTCCCCAGTGGATGTTTCCATGAGCTCTATTCTACATAAGAATGTGCACATACATTGACTAGAGGGAGAATAAAACCAACCCTAAGTTATAAAGGGTTAAGCATCAGAAGAAGTTTTTTATCAGAGCTTACTGAATCTCATGAATATCAAGGGCTCTTTGTGTCTTTGTTAAACCAAACCATGATTTCTCTTGTGGCTTTAAGCGGCATCTCTATTGTTTCTCTATATCCCACTGTGTGCTGCACCATCTCAAACAGAACTGGAGCTGCAGTTGTACTTCCACTATGAACAGTGATAAGCAAGTACATGCCCTTCTATCTGTTGTTTCAAAATGCAATATTTGATTGAGTGGAACAGTTTCTCAAATTATATAATCTTGCTCCTAGTGCCACCTGTCATTTAACGTTGTTGCTGGCTTTGGGCTATGTTGTATTTTGCTTTCCAAAACAGTACAGAACCTTGAATGGAAAAACTCTGAGAAAATTTGCTCAACAAAATGAGACATCTGAACAGAAGAGATTAAAGTAACAACACTGTCCTCCACAGTTTATTACTTTGGTTCAAATATAAGAGTAATTAGGAGATGTAGTTTTCTGCTCTTAGCAAAGATTTTCTGTTGTTGGCTTCACTGATTAATACAGGGGTAGTGTGATTTTGCTGCCTGTTTGTCTATGGCTTTTATGCTTCTTCCATTTCCTTTTAAATTAAGCTGAAGTTTTGGGGCAGAAATACGTTGCCACAGAGAAAACACATTTACATAGTAAGTGCCAGCTGTAGGAACATCACTTAAGCAGCCCAAAAGCCAATTGCTCTGTTCCTAGGAAATGAGTTAAAGTCCTATAAAACTCTACCGAGTAGATGTGAAAGACTGTAGATCCTAATGCTCTAAGATATACTTGCACAAAATTACAAGTCCTCTGACCTGAACCATCCTGTCTTGCCTTCTTTTGGTAGCATGAGCTTTGATTGTTAGCTGAGGGGGTAGAGAAGGAAAGAGACCAATGGGTGGCTTGGGGAGGAAGGTTTCTAGATTTCCTCCTCAGTTGTTAGTGGAAAGACAGAAAGAGAAGTGTCTTTAGAAGGGAGTTCTTCACAAGGGCCCATGACAACGGTCTCAAGCAATACTGAGGAACACTCCCTGGCGTGGCAGCTTAGCTGTAGATATTTATCATTTTTCAGGATGCTTTTTGGAATGTTTCTGGCCCAGGCAAGCTAACTGCCTCTCCAAAAATTCCCAGGCACTGTTCAGAAGCTATGGGACCATTTTCAATAGAGAGTTTGCATGGAGCTATCCTGTTTTTGCAGGTCAAAGAGTTTAAGAGCATGAAGGCAGACCCTTCTACACTAGGTCTCAGTGTCAGAAAATGCTTGCAGAATAAATTATATATTCACATAGATGTAGCCTAAGCTGCCTCCTGGACTAAATAAAAGGCATCTGAAAAACAGAGGTGTTAAATCACTATGCAGAAATACTGCTTAGCTATGGTGATGGCATCACAGGGCAAGAACAAACCTCTAGACTCATCTTCATGTCAAGCTGTATGAGAGCTCCTGAGAAGAAGCTTAGAATTTTAGGAGTGATGAAGGCTGTAAGTCAATAAAACAGATTCACCAATGGTAGCAAGGCACTAAAATGTCAGCCATAGTAAAGAAACAACCCCAGTGGAAATATAAATACCAAGACTTGAGAACCACGACAAAGTAAGCATAGTTATAACCAAGGTACATTTCCCATATTACTGATGACTATAATGCCTGAAAGTGCAAGTGTATCCTGTCTAGAACTATAAATATCTCTTCAAACTCAGCACTTCCTATATTTTCCACTGTCCAGCTTCAGCAGAACAGAGGTGGAATGCCAGTGGAAGAAGCAACTGCCTGAGCATAGAACCATAGACTGGTTAGAACTGGATGGGTCCTTAAAGATTTCAACCTCCCCTGCAGCATCTTGCGGTGTCTGCTAAGAATTATAAACAGCTACTTGTAAGGGTGATACGTAGCTACTTTTCATTCAAGTGGGTCACTCTGGGAAAGGTGGAAAGTTGTGGGGAAAAGATGGAAGGTTGTGGGATATCTCTGAGAGCCCACCTGTCTTGAGGCAGCTGAGGGCTGTGAGACAGAGATAGCAGGATTGTCTTTTCCACAGCATACTGTAAATGGAGAAAACTTTGTCTAAAGCAAAGTGTTGCAAATTGCATCATTGTTTTAAGCCTTTCAGTGATGGTAAAATCAGACATGAGGAATGGGGTTTGAACCAGCTTATGCTATCATGCTGACTTGGTTTCACCCTGAAGACCTGCTGCTTTCTTTGCAGAGTTTTTCTTACACATGCTAGGGGTATATTCTGATATTAGTCTATTTCTATCTTAATTTCATTTTCTGCTTTCAGTTTTTGTATCTTTGCTTTCTTTTACCTTAAATTAATTGTATACATTTCCTTTTCTCCCTCCACACCTGAAATTTTATGCTGCTTATGTATCTTTTATATTTATCTCTCAATATCTTTTTCAGTTCTGTGTTTATTTGCTATGCTCTTTTTCTTCTTCTAGTGTACATATTGTTGGATAATATTCATCACCCTTGGATATACAGTAATTGCTTTCTGAACAGTTCCTATTTCCTCTGTGTCCTTCCTTCCTCCCACTCCTCCCATGAGAGTCTTAACCCACTGCTCCAACACTTCCCCATTCTTCTGTTTTCAAAGTCTTTGGGTATTTTTTGTTGCAGGTACAGTCTGCAGTAATGAATCCAACTGGATTGTGGTCATTAAGGACTCCTCTACCTCTGCCTCCTAACAGCTGCACTGCTGAAAGTTAGAACTTTTGTCTTCCTTACCACCTTTTAATACATTGAAGATATAGTACATGACTGTTGCTTGATTTATTTCTCTCATTGTGTCCCTGTTCCTGTGTGTTTAGGTAGCTGAGATCTTTTATTAGTTTTGACATTTTGCTGTATCTCATAATCTCCTTGTTCTTTCTGATCCTATCTTTTCTGGTTTATCTCCAGTCAGTACTGCCACCCCGCTCCACAAAATTGTCTCAAATTTTGAGTCATAATGTTCCTTTACATCCAAAAAACTTTTCTCTTGTTCAAAGTTTGGTCCTGTCGAAAAGGAAGAGTTTTGAACTAAGCCATTACAACCTGAGCAGTGTCTGCTTAGAAGAATGCCTTCCTCCACCTGCGGCTCCCGCCCGCAGCATTCTCAGCACGCTGGCCCCAGATCAAGCAATTAAGTACACACTTTAGTTCAATCATGTGAGGAGCACGGTTAAGTCAACAGGACTACTTACATGCTTAAAATTTGGCACAGGATTAAGCGCTTTGCTAAATCAAAATATTAGAGCTGTGATTTTAATGCAGCTTGATTAATGAAGACTATACATCCGTGTGACATGAAAGGTGCGCAGTAACTCATTCTGGTAGACAGTCAAGTGTGAAGGCAGAGAATTCAATCCCACATCTAGGTCTTAATAGCTTATGTGTCTGTCTGCATTTGCATACACACATACAATTGCACGGAGGACAGCACCATACTTGAGAATATCAAGCAGATAGTAAAAGCAAATGTAAAAAATCTGGGACTTATTCACTGCTTATAGATGCAATAAGAAATTCCCATTGACTTTAATAGAGCAGTATGGGGACTGTCTAAGACAAATACTGCAACAGCGTTTATCAAACAGCTCCATACCATGGACACATTTCTTATTGCAGTTTAATTTTACCACGTCTTATACCTTATGTACAAATTTTACAGAGAGCAGTAGGTTGAGTTAGCGTTCTTCTTCTGGATTGTGTTAATGCCTGAAAAAATATTGAATGAAGCATGTATAAATCATCCAATTTTCTTACCCTTTATCCTGGCTCCTGATCAGAGTCTTTAAACATTATGTGATAATCCTACTAAGCATTTAAATAATTATGTATCAACCCCTTCCATCATAGATGACTTAGCAAATAGTGGATTTGCCTATTGTATTTCAGTGTTAGGGTGAGCATTGCCAAAATTAATATCCTTATGAGACAAGGATATTTATTCTAATCTGGTCATGTAGCTTTCAATAATGTTTTAAGGAAAATTAAATCACCTCTGAAAACTGAATTCTCCGGGTGAAATTACATATCGTCGTAGCCATAATATGTCACATTCATTTTGTTACAAATGAATAAATCAGCTTAGATTTATTTTAGCATAGCTTATGCTTTCCAAATTCAGGTTTTAAAGGTTCACCCTGACTAGTATTTCAGAAAAATGCATCTGGAGAGACAGTTGGATCTCATTTATAAGCATCTCTCACTTTCTGCCTTATGCTGTAATAAATGTGCTTGACTGTAAGATTTTAGATGAGATCCTGCTTATCCCTTTCTTTACTGGCAAATCTGAAAAAAGGACAATTTCTTTTTCACAGCCGTTACAGAGGGAGACTCATTTGACTCCATTTTTAAAGCAGAACACTTAATATTTTTGGAATTACTGCTTTAATTCCATCTGCAGGGTGGCATTTATTGTAACAAGCAAATGAAGAGAACTGCTCACATCACAGCTTCTTTCTTTCACTGCCAAGAACTATTTGCCATATGAAAGAAATTTGTCTCCAAAGTTTTCTTTTTTTAATATTTTCTATTTTTAATGGTTATCTTTGACAGGTGACTGTAAAAACTGGATTCCCAAAATGCATGAAGAGCTCTAGATCCAAAATATACTTTTATAATCATTGCAAACAATCCTAGCTTGGGGAAAAAAATTAAATCTTTGCCTTCAGATTAAATTGCTTAAAATATGTGCCATTCTTTTAAAACTGAAGTAATTTATGCCTCATGGCGTAGTGAATAAGAAAAATGGGATGCAGACATTTGATGTTTGCCAGTTCCTGTTAAACTTGTAACAGAGGGAACCCACTGTAGTCATTCTGGCTGGGATGGAGTTACCTTTCTTCATAGCAACCTTTATGGCACTGTGCTTTGCTTCTGTGGTTAAAACTGTGCTGATAACACACCTGTGCATTGGCCATTGCTGAGTGGTGCTCCCACAGAATGAAGCCTGTCTCTTGTCTCTCACCTCTTCCCCATTCCCCCAAAGGCCAGTAGGTTAAGGGTGCGAAACAGGATGGGAGGGGACACAGATGGGACAGCTGATCCCAACTGACCAAACTGACCATAACAACATGGAAAATAATGAAAGACCATATTTTTCTGTGATGCTCATGTAATTCCATGGAAATTCATACAACTGTTGTAACAGAATAAAATAATCTTCGAATGGAATAAACAGGCAGACAGAGATTCACAAAGTTAGCTTTTTTATTCAGACACCAGTGCACAATATATATATTCCTCAACTTCCAATCTTGCCACTACATGATAATTCTTATTGATAAAGTATGAAACAATAGTAAACTGAGAAAAGTGAGAGACTTCATAAACTACATCCAAAATAAGTCTCCCAATGACCGAAAAGTGTCAATGCTTAGCATGTGATGCCATCACTAGATTGTACTTTCTAAATTATAAGTCATATGCCAAGGGATACATAAATTAAAAAATAAATTTTCTAAAAGAAAAAGGGGGGAAGGGGAACACGGCTCACACTATTATGTGATGACAGTGCTTATTTCCACAGGTTGTCAGCAGAGTCTGAATTCTCTTCAGCTGTTCTAGCGAGTATCCAAATTCCTGTTTGCCACATTCACCCCAGGAGGACTCTACCTAAGCTGGGGAAGCTCCAATTTGCCATAAAAGAGGAAGGGATTTTGTCCAGCTGTGCCAAAGTGTTGGCTGAGAGGTAGCGTGCGGTGCCACTTGATGATGAATTAAAGGGTGACAGTTGCCAGCTGTCTAAGGAAAGGTCTAAGGTTTGTTGCCTCACAACAAGCTTCCTCAGATACACAGACATACAATAAAGCCATGTGAAGAGGGGACAATCAAGTTTCTTCATTCTCAGATCAAAGCACTTTCCTTCTGTACATACATGAATAAGGAATCTCTCTCCTGCAGATGGGTACCATAATGGAAACACATTTCACAGTATTTTGCCCTAATCAGATAAATCAGTAAAACAGACATCTCTGTCACCTGAAATGTCTTCTTTCTGTAAAATCAAATCTGTTCCATGTTTCTGATCGTAATAGAAAATTAATATAACTGCATGTCAGTGAGACTGAAAACATGAAACGACTCCCATCTAATAGAACTGTACTCACAGTTTTTAAGGAAGATTCAGCAGAAATAAATGTCATCAATGTAATGGTGGAGTTGTAATAACCTCCAGCAGGTGGTCTAGAGAAGGAACTGCAGGGCATGGAGGAAGCTACTAAATTCCCATCCTTTTAAATGAGAAAAAAACAGAAAGAAAATGAGGAAGAGGCATCTTGCAGGCAAGTATCTTTCTGTTGAAAAGTGCTGGCAGCATTTCTATTAAACTTGCTACCAGCAGCTGCAGTAAATGCAAGTGCTGGAGAGATCACGACAAATGGGGAGAAAGTTGTCTGTTACAGAAATACCTTACATTTAAGTGGAATTATTTGATGTTAAACAGAATTTAGTGTAAGAAAGCATAGATTCAATTTATGCTTAGATTAAAAATTACTGAGCAGATCATGGGAATACCCCTTGATAAGATCTTACGACATATCTCCCTGATTTTCCTTCATGCGAGAGTATATGACCTGTCATCTGCTGGTAAAAAGACAAATGAGTGTAAGTGTAGGGTGTTCACGAGGCCACTAATCATTTTTAAAGAATGATTCAAATATGGCTTATTTGTTAAGAGAAGGTAGAAAGACTTTTGCCACCTCTTTGGCCTGAGTGTCATGCAACTGATACCTTTAACCCCTGATAATTATGGGTGAGTGTCCAGCCAGTGGGTTACCTGGACAGGGAGAGAGGGGCATGGTAGCTGATTCTGTGCAGGTCTTGGTCAGATGGTTCAGGCACATGAAAGGCTCACTTTGCATGAGCATGACTGCACTGCTTCCAGGGTCAGCACTAGTAAGTCAAAAGCAGTTTTAGCTACTTCTCCACGGCCAACTGATCTATTAATGACTCCTACAAGCCTGAGCCTGCTCCTTACAGTGAACCCTGAGTCCTGGGGTGCATGTTTCAGAGGCAATTAACTGCCCCTCAGCTGAATCCACTAGGCTCATTTGCTCTGGCTCGGTCCTAGCACCCCGCTGAGCACTGCAGAGCTGCACTCACAACTTCACATTATTCCTTGCAGGGCTGTGAATTCCAGGAGGTTTATTAACTTCCTCAGCAGCACTCTGGAAGCGGACACAGCCAGCTTGGATCTGGGGCTGCGTGCCAGAAACTGTTGATCAGAGGGTGCTAGAGAGCACAGCAAGGAGACTAAATCTGTTCTCAGCTTCATCTCATGCTGAACGCTGGGTGACCCCTGTGGTGCTTCTTCCATGTCTTCCGTGTCTCTGCACTGTATTCCCTACTAAACATGCTTTGGGGGATTGACATTGGCTTTCTATACCCCAGATAATGGAGAATTTACCTGTAACATTTTTGGGGCTTACTTCACTGGCAGATGGAAGAGGGAATTTTCCCAAGGGTGGTTCCTGTGTGGATTAGTGACCCCACAGTGATTTCAGCCCTAAAGTCTATCAACTGGGAAAGGACTGGATTATGTTAACTGTATGTAGGACATGCAACCCAGTATTAAGGTTGAGATATTTAATCCGATATTTAAGAAGCCTAGCACTTTTATCAGACTGCATACAAGAGAATCACTTCCAGAGGTGATCAAAGGCACACATAACATGGATATGTGGCTTGTTAACTAAAATAGATAAGAGAATTGTCATTCCCTCCTCTTGGATACTGTACTCTCTGCAAGAGGAGGTGAGAACTGGCTGACCTGGCAGTGGCAGCTAGACAAATCTGCTGCTTTCTATTATCTGTTCATCTCCTTGTTGGTGAGAGCGAGGTCCAGCATAGCCACTCTCCTCGTTGCCTCCTCTGTCGCTTGGAGAAGGCATTTATCATCACTGCACTCTGAGAACTTCCTGGATTGCTCATGCCCTGCTGTGTTGTCCCTCCAACAGATATTGGGGTGGTTGAAGCCTCCATGAGGACCAGGGCTTGTGAACATGAGGTGGCTCCTATCTGTCCACAGAGAGCCTCATCCACTCAGCCTTCCTGGCCTGTAGCAGACCCTCACTATAACCAGGCAGCTCCTCATCCATTCCAAAGCAGAGCTGCATGCACTCCAGCTGGTCACTGACAGAGAAGGTGACACCCCTGCCTTGTCTCCCCTGCCTGTCCTTAATAAAGTTGCATGCAGGTGTGAAAAAATTTAAGCAAGCTCCTGTGTCAGCTGTTCTGCCAGTGCATGAAAGCGCAAACAGTGAATTCATGTGCTTCTGAAAATACATGTCTGATAATGCTTCCTGAAAACTTAAAATCAGCTCCCAAATTGGTGTTTAATGCTAGGAAGTGCTGCCAAAGTTACAAAAGTGCTTTCTGGAGTAACTGCTGTGTGTAGAAACCTGTTGCAGTAAACACTCTTCTGTTTTATTTCTGTTGCCTAGTTTTCAAGTTGTTATGTGCAATAGGGAAGGTAATAAGAGCAGCAAAAGAACAACTACTGGAATAACTGTGACATATAAAGAAAATGGAAAACAGCAGTGAAATTGTAGCTAAGAAAGCCTATTTGGTGTCTGTACTTCCTTGAGAACATCCAGTCTATGCATAACTGTGAAAGCAGTCATGACAGTTGAACCACTGTCAGAAAATCCCTATTGCTATGGGGGAAAAGGGAACAAAATAGTTGTATTAAACTGAGATACAACAACAATTTCTTTCACAATACAGGACTATAAAAAAAAAGGTTTTTCTTCTCTCAGCCTCATAACTGGGCCTGACTCCTACTTGGATTAATTTGATAACCTAAATCAAACCACCATCTATTTGCTGATTTTATTCACAACAGTATTTTTAATTTGATTGTTGTAATATCTGAGATTTAGTTTAATAGGTTATGGTCTTTCAGTCTTAACTCCTTTGCTAAGTCTTTATATTTGCCATCTAAATTTCTTATAATGTGCAATAAGGAAAACTGTACAGACTAATTTGTTCTTTCAAACTGTATCTGTTTCAGCACATCAAGAGTGAAAGCAGTATCAGCTGTAGTGTTTCTGTACCTGTTATTTCTCATGCTTCGAAAGGAAATGTTCAGAATTCTTTCTGAACTGCCAGGATGAAAACATCTGTCTGTTGATAAGTTTCCAGTGAAAATGAAGAGATCATTAGACAAGAATAGTTTATGCCAATGGCTTCGAGGGAAATTCCCTCTCATGGAAAACAGACCATATATTTGGGGCCTGTGAGATGACAGTACTTGATTTGCCATGGTGCAAAATGAAGACTGAATTCACCCCACAACTCTCACGTCTTAGCTTTGAAAACTTACTGCCATCGTGGCTTCATTCTTCTGCTTCTGTGGACCCTGAAATATTGTGAACAGTCAGCTCCTGATTGATCTCCAGCAGCCAAGACTGTTAATGCCTTGTCCTCCCTTCTTCCTCCTCTCCATGATTCAGGAAGCATTGTATACTGAACCTGTTCTTTTCCTGAACAGCTACTTTCCAGGTTACTGTGGTTTTATACAAGGGAAGATTCTGACTAACCAGGTCTCAAAAGATGTACCAGAATCTGATGGGTGTCAGTGTTGTGTGCAGTTAAGATATTTAAGCTGAGGCGCACTGAAAACAGAGAGGTGGAAAAAGACTTTTCCTCATAGTTAGCATGAGTTTGTTATCATTAACTTAGGCAGTATTGATAACAGCTATTAATTTGCAGACACCTCTGAGGAATGCACTTCTATTCATTGTTTGCAAAGGGTTACCCATGTGCGATTCCTTGCAGCTAGTGCTAGTTGATTGCAGCTCTGTGCCTGCTGCTGCTGTCAGAAATTACATCTCATGTTTTGGATTATCAACCGGGTTTTAGAGAATTGCCCCCCGGCTTTTCAGTGACTCTCCTTATTACTGACACAAGTGAATCAGCTGTTAGCCAAGCTTTGCTAATGTGGACCTATAATTGGTACCACAGCGCTGCTCACTGCTCAGTATTTACTGGCACCTCCCGCATTTCTGCTCTTGGTCATTTAGAGCCCTTGCATAAGTCATGGAAATGGTAGGAAACTATTACTGATCATAGCTGCCTTCAGTTCTCATAAGGAGGACTTCCTCTGCAAGCAACTTCAGTTTCCTTCAAATCCACAGCATTCAGTATTGGAGAGCATCAGAGTTATTTAAAAACTGGAGATCTGAGTGGGGTGAAGAAGGGTTTGAAAATCCAAGGAGAGTAACTGAATGAAAGGAAAGGCAGGAGAAGGTTGTTCGAGAGATAGCCATAAGGAAACCTCTCTCCTTTTCTGAAGGTGTGTTTTAAAACCTGATTCTCTGAGTAAAGCTGAGGGGTTTTCTGTTTGTTTTCTCTCCTCTAGGCTAAAGGCCAATCATTTACTGGTCTCTGCAGAAGCTTTGTCTGCCTTCACCTTCCTCTAAATCCAGACTATTAAAATGATGTGTCTGATAGTAGTTTCTTTGTATGTAGAAATGACCAGGTCAGTTGTTATTATAGCGAAGAACTGTAATTAAAGTAAAATTGAAACAAAGGAAAAGCAGGAAGTTGAATGCTACATTAACCTTCCTTGCTAGCCCAGATCCAGGATGCAATCTTAAAAAGAAAAAAAGGCATTTCTCTGGCTGTAATGATATATGACTAATAGCAGAAATTTATTCTAGGTCTCATTCATTTTGGATTATCCCTACTTGTAAGATAAGCAATTGAAAGGACCTTGATCAAGGAGTATATTTAAATTGTTCGCTGTTTAATGGAAGAGAGAACGGAGATCAAGAGATAAGTTGTACCTAAGAGAAATGAAGCAGTTAGGGGAGTGCAATGATTAGTGAGATTTTTATCTCTGGAGAGCAGAGAAACCTAAACCTGCTCATTCAGATTACAGTCCACTTTACCTGTTCCACTTAGCTTCATTTTAAATTTGTATACAGGAGAAAATCTACATTCATTTAGCATGAGCCACATTTCCAAATGCAAACCCAAGCCTCTCTGTTGGGCAGCATGTTCACATCAGTCATTAGCTGGAGATTTGGGCTCCAGGGCTGATACATTCACAGAAGTAATAACCGCCTTGCAAGTGACAGCAGAAAAAAACTGTGAATGCATACTAAGGCCTTGCTGCTTATCCTGTCCTTAAGACTTATTCAAGACGTTTTTCTGAACAAAGACAGCTTAGAGGCAAAGTTAGTGAAAAGTTTTTCAATGCATTTATACAGAGATATATATAAAGGTATAAGTTTATAGGCACACACACTTTCTATTTACATTTAAACACTTCCATGATTACAGGAATAAATATGTTATATTCCTGCATTCTCGTCTTCCACCTCCTGACATTTCAACACAATTGGTTTTGTACATAACCTTTGCCACCTGCTAGAATTCACTCTGATAACTGTAGTTGATTTTTTCCAATAAAGGCACTGTCGCAATTTAGAAGTAGCAGTAGAAGGTGCAGCTGTAGAGTGGCTGTTGAAAAATGGGCCCCATTAGGAGTTCTACTTTTAGTACTCCAAATTTGAAATGAAGGTTTTTATCACAACAACAAAAAACAGCCAACCAAACTCCCAAACTCTCCAATAGACTCTGAGACTGGTGGTAAGTTCATTGTTAAATTTGAAGAAAATTAATCGAGTCAGTGTGGCCTCACAGGTCAAACAGTGTGTTCCAAACAGTCTTACTTATTCGGGTATCCATAACTTAAACTTAAGTAAAAATATGGGTTTCTAAGCCTTTGTTAGTTGAACCAAACAATGAGCAGTAGCTAAAATGCAGCTGGAACAGCAAAACGGGAGAAAAGATATTGTTTACTCTACTTTGAAACTGCAGTTTACTGACTCAGCTTCCCAGGGTAAAGGAAAGGGATTAAGTCATTAGATCCAAGTGTTGTGGGTGACAGGATGTGACATATTCAGTTTACCTTATATCCAAATGCTGTTGCCAAATCTTCTATCCTCCAAACCCATCTCTTCTATGAGCTATATGGAGAAAACTGAGCTAAGGCAGTTACAGTGACACTATTCCACCTCAAAACCTGCTTGTGTTGAGTTAGGTCACTGCACTATTTTAGCGTCTGGAGAGCAGCCCATAAGTGAATATCCTTCCTTACCATGGAAATAAATGAAGAGTCTTGAAATACCACCACTTGCTTATTGTCTGGATCTGAGTTAGGATCTGTGTCAAGATGCATCTCACCCGAGGCTATTTATTTGACTCATCAGATATCCACCCCACTCTAAATCTGATTTAAAAATTCATTATCTCACCTTTTCTTTGTGCGGTAGAACATCCAAATCACTAATCTGTTAGTCAAGTTTCTTGTTTTCATTGATCCTCTGATAAAAAAGCTATTTTTCTGCTATGCCCCACCCCAAATCTATGGTTTTCTGAAGGGTCATGAATATTGCCCAATTTTCAATTAGTAGTCTGTAAAAGTCTATAACAATATCTTTAGGAGACATAGGCAAGAAAAATAGTTCTACCAGCTGAACTGGCTAAGCTAACTAAAAGTCCATAGTGGGGGAGTTCTCTTTTTTCTCTATTGTTTATTATAAATTCCTGATTGGGTCAGATTTACCCAATCATGTCTGAACAAATGATCAATAAGTATGTCCCAATAAAAAGAGCAGAATATTCTCAGTCTTCCATCTGCACATGCAGCTAGGTGGGCAGTTGGTACTTTTATCATGTTAGGGGTTGCCTTACAGGAACATCAAATGTTTAAATCTGCATTGTGACTTAACATGGCTTTGAGCCACTCACCTAGTGATAGAGCTCTGTATTCCACCTGAACCACTCTTGCATATATCTTTAATATCATTCCTCTCCATAATGTGCTTATACTGTATGTTATGTTTTATGAGTAAATCTTCCAGCCATGGGAATTTACAATTAAAATAACCTTCACATTGAGGACATTTCTGATATTAGCTCTGTCTCTTATTATCGTACTTCTGCTCATCCCCTTGGATGTGAAATTGAAATAGTTAGTTGTACATGGTAAAACAAGGAAACTCTATTTCCATTTTCAAAAGATGACACTTTCTGGTGCATTGGCTGGGACGAAACTCGAGGGCGGTAAATTTTCAATATGGTACGTAGGGAGTTAGCTACACGACTCATTAACATTAATTCCCATCTGTAAATAATTTTGAAATACTTTAACTAGCAGGGGAGCTATTTCATCTTTTATACTTAGCTGATTGTGAAAATGTATGCTCAAACCATCTGGCCTTAGTGTTTTGTTGGACTTCAGACTTTTAATAGCCAGTTTGATTTCCTTCACTGAATTGGGGTTTTCTAATCCCTAGCTCAATTCTCCTTCCAAACTAGGTAATACCGTGTTGCTATTTGCTTGTCAATCAATCCCTATCTCACCAATTGAGATGAATAACAGAGTTGCTATAAAAACTCAGGAAGGCTTTGGGCCTAATTCGCATTCATGCTAAAGTTGCTTTACACTACTCCGGTTGCTCATTTACTGGGTGTAAATGCAATTTACTGCCTGGGCAATATAAAGCAACTGTAACATAAATGAGAAGCAGATCCCCTATGTTCAGAGCAGCTAACAACTTCAAATGCCAAATACTATTTTCCCATAGGAGCTACTGCACTAGGATTTCAGTGCATATAAAGAATGCAACAAGCCAATTAAAATGAAGATATTGAACGAGAAACTGAATGGTTATTTCTAAGGTCTGTTTAGAGCTGTTTTTTCCTAACAATGGGGCTGATTAAACCCGTCTGTTACAAACATTCTGGCTTCATCTAAAGTTCAACCCTGCGTGAAGCTTGGATATTTGCCACTGTACATGGAAGGAACTCTCTATATCACTTGGAGAAGGAGAACTGTATTTCAGAGTGCACACAGGACTCCCTGGCTCACCTGATGGCACTTCTTCCCCAGGAAATCACTGAGATTCAACAGTTATGAAGCAGTGATGCACAACGGCATGTTTTGATAATGGGTGAGTGGGGGGATAGTGGCAAAAGTAACGTGAAACTGTAGTTATCACAAATGCCAAAGAAGGCATTGATACCTCACACCATTTCCCATTTCTGAAGTCAAGTTTTTTACTGCCTAAAGACTTAGATAATAGTTTTCATTACAATGCCCCACAACAATTGTGAAGATCTAACCTTGGTGTTCTGTACTAAGGAAAGCATTTCATAGCAAGTGGATTGTGGAATGGGCTATTCTAGTTTAGACAAAAATCAGTCATCCCCATGTTTTTCTTACACCTCCATTATATCAGCATCATGAATACCCACTTTGACATGAAGTCCACATTCCTCCCCCTCTTCTCCTTCTCTTTTGGTCTGCTGAAGACACTTCAGCAACCCACATGGTAATAAAGAATCGTTCTGTTGTGAAAACCACAGACACAGGAAGACTGATTTGCTAATACATGAATCCTTATATGCTGTAAGTAAATTGTCCTCTGTGCTCTGTTCACTACTTCAGACCTATAAATCTTGTGACTAGTCTTCCCTCACCGGTTCCTAGTCAGCTGATTTCAATCCTGCCTTCACCTTGCTGAAGAGCATAGGGAATGTAGTGTATATGTCATCTTAAACAGAGATTAATAGCCTTCTGTGGTTGCTAAATAACAGCCTGGTTTTCTAACCTAGGGCTGCGTTAAGTTGTAGTTCAGATCCTCTATCTGCTATAGCAGCATTCTTAGACAGGGTGGTGTGTTTGCAGTATTCCTCGTGCTAACTAGTCCTTGAGGCTGGATTATATAAAGAAAATACCACGCAGTTCCCCTCCTGAAGGATCAGGAATGTTCCTATTGCACAAAAACCAACCTGTCAGCAACCTTTGTGTCCACCTGAAAGTGACTTTTGCACTGTCCTAAGGGAGACCTATGTCTAAAATGACTTTGCTAATTTTTAAATGAAAGGTAAAAATAATCCTACTGCTCCTATGTAAGTACACAACAGGCTTTATGGGTGCTAATAAACAGAATCCTCTTCTTATTCTTTGGCATTGAACACTGCGATTTATACCAATGTAATTAAGAGTGGAATATTTTCCTTTTCCCCAGTTCAGATAAATCATTGTAAGTAGTAAAATCTTTTTGAGATGTTGCTCCTGCTATCATAACTGCCTGTTTTGCTAAAAGAAAAAATCTATATCAATGTTTTAGAGCAGAGTTGATCATCATATATTTCTTAGGCAGTTATGATTAGTTCTGCATATGTTACAGCACTAAAACATTATTTAATGTTGTGGTGAATGCGGGAATTACTAGTGCCATCTATTGTTGAAAAATGTATCCCTGTAAATGCTAATTTGCATATTCTATGGTAAAGGAGCATTAAAATTTTAATATTTTACTGAGTTTTATTGCAAAATGAAAAGGTTTATGCAATTGCATGTTTGGGATGTTTGCACTTTGCATTCTTTGAGATTTGTCTGTCTTCAGAAATAGTATCCCTGGATTTTATTTTCATTACAATATTTCATCTGAAACAAAACTGTATTTTAGTTTTGGACACTGAATAAAAGTTTGTAGGCATTTACTGTGAAATATGAGAGAAACCACTTTTTCACTTGCTGGACACAGCTGATTTTAGGTAGAAGTACCTTCAACAGTGCACAGCAATCTGAGCCTGGGTGTCATACTCCAAGGCAGACCTCTGATTCAGAAGTCTCCTTCACACTGACGGAGAACCTCAGAGCCAAATTTAGACTGTTTCTTTTACACCTTCATGGTGTTGGAAAACTAGAGGCCCAGCCTTTACTTACAGCAAAGAGCTGAGGCATGCAAGATGTCTCTGCTGCTAATACAGGGAGGAGGTGGGTGGCTTCAGATGGACCTCAAAAGACCTAAATGTGGCTCCTACCTTTCAGCACTGATACAAAAGAAAACCTCTGATGGGCAAAGGTCGTAGAGCAGAAGTAAAGAGACATGGATTTTCTCAGTCTCAGCTTGCTTGGGAGCTGTTTCCTTGGGAGTTGCAGTGGTAAGTTTTTCCCTCGCGGAAAGGTAAGAGCTGTTTCCCTGCAACCAGAAGCAGCACAGAAGTATTGCTACAGCATATCTGTGGTCTTCAGATGCCAAACCAGATGACATTTGCCTTGGTGACATTTGAACAATGATGTCTTTGTATTTTTTTTCTGTACTGTAACTGCTGTGGCTTCTGCATGGAAAAAGGGCAGTGATTGCCTACATTTACCAGTATATCTGAATGACAACTACATGATCAGAAAGAATCCAGTCCTGCCACATCCTTTTAAAATCAGGCTAAATCTCAGCTTCATCACCCACATTCATCACCATTCCACCTTGGTCTAATCCTCTAGACAGTTAAATTTGTTGGTGGTGGGCCTATAACTTCATGTTCCACTGCAATCCCCAAGTAGGCAGGCATTCCTTTGACTCAACCCAAATCCCCTAAATATCCCCTGATTTTCAGACATGGTGAAGTCATGACTAATGCACCATTTTATAGGTAGGAATACAAGGATCACGTGGAAGAACAGAGAAGCAAAGCCTAAATAAAGGTATGTAGTTAAGGTTGTCATCCAAGAGGGAAGAGAACTCTGATTTCCAGATCAGTGTTTTCAAACATGCATGTTTTACATTAGACCATCTTTGATTAAAAACACCATCAACCTTGGGAGAAAGGACCAAGGTTTCCCCCCCAGCATATTCTAGCAGACTGCCCTGCACAACTTCATACTCTGTCTTTAGAAGCATGGGTGGTTTGTGGTTTTCTTTTTTAACATATTCATTTGCTAATAAGCAAAACGTAAACTTTGAAGATATTCTATTCCTTTATCTCTGACAGGATTAATTTTAACAATTAAAAATTAATCATGTAAGAAGGAATAGACATATCATAGAATGATCAAGATAACACTAAGTGAAACATATTCCATTTCTGCATGGCAAAATGGCTTCCTTATGGCAAAACAGCTTTGCCATTTTGCTTGGGTTTAATCAAAAGACAAATATAACATTTAAGCATAGAACAATTTACTTTTCAGTTACAAACTGCATGTTTTGGCTTTAAATGAATGTGCAATAACACCTCACTGCCTCAAAAATATCTATATATTTTCCCCTTTTGTTTGTAACACACAAACTATAACATTTTGGAAATTATGCTTTGTTTTCTCTTACTGGTCTATAATAAGAATATCAAGATACAATTCTGTATAGGCATAACTTGAGAAGTTAAGCAATTTGAGACTTTTCAGATTGTTTATTTTAACCTTGAAATTGATTTTGCAACCAGGTACGTCTTTGCCATGATCTTATTTACTTTGGAAAGTTGTACATTAAATCCTGTTTTCCTGAATATGGTGAGAAATAAGAAAAAGAAGATATAACTTTCACCAGATAACATTTCACTTCAAGTTCTCTGGTTTGGATCGCTCTCTGACTTATACAACAACTAATTCTCTTGCTCTTTCTGTTTTTCTTCTGATGGACACACATGTATACATAGTAATTTCAACTCAAGTCATGTATTACCACTTAATCTTTGAACACTTTGAATATAATTCCAACAAGGAGTAGCTAGGGACTTTGGATTTGCTAGTTAGGAGAAAGGGAGGCTCATTGTTCTCTAAAGCTTCCTGAGGAAGGGGAGAGGGAGGTGCTGATCTCTTCTCCCTGGTATCCAATGACACGGCACATGGCAATTTTTCAATGCCACGCCAGAGGAGAAAGCATTTCAAAGAATCATAAAATCATGGAATAGTTACGGTTGGAAAGGACCTTAAGTTCTTCTAGTTCCAACCCCCCTGCCATGGGCAGGGACACCTCACACTAAACCATCCCACTCAAGGCTATGTCCAACCTGGCCTTAAACACTGCCAGGGATGGAGCATTCACAACTTCCCTGGGCAACACATTCCAGTGCCTCACCACCCTTACCATAAAAAAATTCTTCCTCATATCCAATCTAAACTTCCCCTGTTTAAGTTCTAACCCATTACACCATGTCCTATCACTACAGTACCTAATGAAGAGTCCATCCCCAGCATCCCTATAGCCCCCCTTCAGATACTGGAAGGCTGCTATGAGTTCTCCATGCAGCCTTCTCTTGTCCAGGCTGAACAGACCCAACTTTCTCAGCCTATCTTCATACAGAAGGTGTTCCCGTCCCCTGATCTTTCTCTTGACCCTCCTCTGGACTTGCTCCAACAGTTCCATGTCCTTTTTATGTTGATGACCAGAACTGCACACAATACTCCAAGTGAGGTCTCAGGAGAGCAGAATAGAGGGGCAGGATCACCTCTCTCAACCTGCTGGTCAAGCTCCTTTTGATGCAGCCCAGGATGCAGTTGGCTTTCTGGGCTGTGAGTGCACACTGCTGACTCATGTTCATTTTTCCATCGACCAACACCCCCAAGTCCTTCTCCACAGGGCTGCTCTCAATCTCTTCTCTGC
>JANRGW010038050.1:0-14311 GCA_024733675.1 Psilopsiagon aymara | reverse complement strand
CATCCAACCTGGCCTTGAACACTGCCAGGGATGGGGCAGCCACAGCTTCCCTGGGCACCCTGTGCCAGCGCCTCAGCGCCCTCAGAATAAACAATTTCTTCCTAATATCTAATCTAAATCTCCCCTCTTTCAGTTTAAACCCCTTGTCCCCTCAGTACCTGCTCTTATAAACATGGTTACCAACATAAACCATTCCTTAGACGTGGCTTTAAAACCAGCACGAATGAGTTAAATGATCGGAACAACTTCTGTAATTACAGATGCGAATAATGACCAAGGCTTTGATTCCACGGTGACAGCAGCTGTCATTGGCATTGTCATTCCTGTCGGTAAGCTGATTTGATGTAACCTTTGAAGGAGATCACTCCAATGTGCTAATGCAAATACACTCCTCTGAGTTTCAGGGGTGGGGGTGGGAAGGAGCACGGGAACTGCTGAAATAGGGAATAGCAGCCTGGCTTTGAGAAATGGGTATGTACATGGGAACATCTCAGGAGATTCCTGCCTGGCCAACAGCCTTATCTCTCCCTTTTCATTCCCCTTTCCTCAGTGGTCATTGGCTTGCTGTGCATGGGGGGATACCTCATCTGGAGAAACTGGAAACGGAAGAATACTAAAAGCATGAATTTTGATAACCCAGTGTACAGGAAGACAACAGAAGAGGAAGATGAAGACGAAATCCACATTGGGCGGACTGCCCAAATTGGACATGTCTACCCAGCAGTAAGTATCTGCTGGCTCATATAAAATACATATATGTGCCTCATATATACATATGTATGAGGAAACTGCTGATGGAGAAGATTCATTTAATTGAGAGTTTAGATACAGGTTCATCACCATCCAATTACAGTGTTGGTAATTTACCATATAATGACAAAAAAAAGAGAACTTATTTAATATCCACTTGCATAGGCAGAAGCCTTAACTTCTGGGCAGCTCATGCCATTACTTGCCTTAGAATATGGTGGTCTATAAAACCAGATATTCTGTCCAAATGAAGATAAATTGTCCTCATCAATATACCTGCCTAGCAAGCATACCTGCCTCAAGAGCTCAGTATGTGACAGCTGATTGCTTACCCTCTCCTGGATTCTGTTGTATCTGTGTTTAGACTGCAAAAGTATCTGAACTATTTTAGGTATATGTTGAGTTTCTCTGCAAATCAGAGAGAGTATTTTCTCTGTAATAGGAGTGTAAAGATGAGTCAGATTCCTCACAAGGAGGAGTGAATGAGGTTCTGTAAGAGGTTAAGGATATTTGCCTTGGCAAGATTGAGCTTTACAAAAAGGAAACACTCGTTTTGATAGCAAGTGCTGTGCAGAAGAGAGAGAAGCCTCGCTTTTGTAGGGCAGTTTGTCTGTAAAGGTGCCTCCTTCAAAGCAGCAGCCCTGGTGAGAGGAAGTACCAGAAGTTTGGACTGCACTGGATTTTAAGAGAGAGCATAAAGCTCCGTAAGTAATGAGTGAAGGCAATATAGCTTCTATAGACAGGGAGGCGCGTAGGTGATGCCCCATATATCTAAAGATTGTGCTAAAGATCACACTAGAGAAGGTGTCATCCCTCACAAGGAATTTTTTCCAATACACAAGTGACATAAACTTTGCAGAGCTCCCAAGTAACACTTGAGTGAGAAAACCCATTGGGAGGGGAAGAACATCAGTCCTTGAAATAGATTTGTCACCAGTACACTGGGACAACAATGCGATTTTTAACCAGAAATGCAAGTTAGGGACAGTATCACATCACACATGTTCTCAAGTGTGTTTGTTTCTCCTTCACAGCGTGTAGCATTAAGCTTAGAAGACGACGGGTTGCCGTGAGGATGAAGCTGCTGCTCCAAACACCACACTGAACAAATCTGCTTTGGATCCCAGAACCTGCTGCTTCTTTCTGATCATTATTTATGTTGCAGAAGGGTAACCACAAAGTTATAATGAACTGCAAACATCCAAAGGATGTGAGAGTTTTGTATGTATAATCTTTTATACACACTTTAACTTGTTGCACTACCCATTTGTGATAGTGAGTAAGCGACAGCTGAGCTACTAACTCAATGTCCATAACCAGCCCGGCTGAAGGTTCGGTAGCGATTGCTTTATTTTAAGACTATATTTATAGAGATTTTGTAAATATGTTGACTATGCTTTGTGGCTATCCATCAACATAAGTAAAACCAATCCTGTACAGGCAGCTTAGAAATATTTATTAACAAAACTCTGGATTATAAGATCTGTTCTGTAAATATAGTAGAGGGGTGAGAGTATTTATTTTTTGTATGTTTGGCTTGCTGTGCATAGAGTATCTGTGTCTATATCTGTCTGGACCAGACAGATACATAGGCATATAAATATATACATATATATAAAAAATATACCTATATTTTAAAACTACTAGCCTACATTTATGAAAATTAGGGATAACTGAATTTTTACCAGATGTTTGAGCAGTTTGCTTTGAAATCTAAAGACAGGAGGTAAGGTAACTGACAGAGAAAGCACTCCCATAAGACGCAGAGCTCCTGAGTTGCTTTTACATTCCCCACTCTATCCCGAAGGATTCGTCTGCAGTGCTTGTATGTGAAGAGTGTCACTGTTCTCAGTCAAGAGAACCTCCTACAGCACCCAATTTTTGTGTGTTGTATTGTTGCTATGTACAGCTTGGTACAAATTTGATCTAGTTTTTCTGTGTGGTTTGTTTCTAAATGCAAATCAAAGTTCTTTTCCCCACTGGGAATCTTGCACCTCTCAAATTAGCTTTGAATTAGCAGAAACAACAACTTATCCCTATATTTCTGTACACCCACAGTGAGCACTGTCACCTGGCTCATCAGGAAAAGAAACCCAACGCAGTAACAGAAGTTGATTCTTTCCCTCCTTGTCCTTTTCCCCTGCTCATATTAAAGACTCCAAATTTAGGAGATGCTGTGGGCAGGGGCTTAATTCAGCATAGGTAGCAGTTACCTTATTGCTGCCATTGGAACAACCTGCCCCAGGGCAAGTCTCCAGTACCAGAGCACTAGGCAGGGAGGTTAAAGAAGGTTAAAATTCATCCTGCACCTGGCAGAAAAACCATGTTTTTCTCACCTCATTCTATAAGATTCCCAAGGAATTCTATAGGAAGCAAATACCTGTTACTGCATGATGGACTAGTGCCTCCCTGACCCATAGCAAAAGCTTGAGAGACCTTCCCGGCGTTCTTACATCAGTCCAAGCTTTTGTATTCCCGTGAGTGGAAGAAACTTGGCCTGAATAGGCCCGGGGTGCTTCTTCCTTTCTTCCTTTAGTTTTCCTTTCTTTTCGAGTAAATTCAGCATTCTGTGAGCTGGGAGTTGATTCTTGACTAAGAAAAGGAGGAAAGTGTCTATAAAGACCCTGTATGCATTACAAACCTAAGGCATACTCTCAGAATCCTCCACAGCCTGCAAAGACAATGCCTAAATAATGAAGCATCCTTCTATTCACATTTTAGATTTGAAGGCAGCGAACAGAAGAGTGAGATACCCACATGTTGTTTTAAGGTAGAAAGCTGTTTCTACACCTGCATGTGCTGTGTGCATGAAGGGGAAAGCTGAGGCAAGGCTGTATGTGGTAACACTGTACCTAACAGACCCCTGTAAATAGATTTGGAAGTTCTCCAGTTTTGATACTTTTCTAAGAACCCAGCCACAAAAACCAACCTGTACAAAGCACTTCTGGAAGGCTGCAGTTTTTCAAGCCCTTGTAAATGAACTCAATGTGCAGCGCTGGATTCAGCCTTTACAGATTTATAACGACTGAGAAGTCAAACACCAAATTGGTTTTTTAAAGAGCTTATTTTCAGTACCAGTTCCAATTGGTAGGATGGTGTTTAACACACACTGTAATCATTCTGATCTCTGTTGTCATGTCACAGTTCTGTTGGTATAAGTTCTTGCTTGGTGCCTTTTGTGTTTCAGTTTTTATGTTATGGACAAAAGGACCAGGGAGGGGAGGGGGAGGGAGACACTTTGCTGTTGGACATCCATGAGGGCCACTGGAAACCAAATGAACACATTTGTAACACAGTGCACTGTTTCTATAGAAAGATTAAATTTTTTTATCTGGGACTACTGAGCCAATTACTTTGTAGTGCCTAAAACACCATCCCAGAGCTGAGGCTGCATTGTATTTTGGGAAGAGTTAAGGAAAACTCTTACTTTCCAAACCTAAAGCGGGATTTAGGAATGCTATTTTATAATCCAGCTGTTCAGCTGCAGCTCTGTGACAGCAACTCTGCAGCCAGTTTGTACTCTGCACATAAAGAATTGGCTTTCTCTGCCACTCTGGGTTGGGTCATCTTCAAACCACAGGAATGGAAAATGGTGCCGGGCATGGTATTTCCATGAGCTGAACTATTGCATCAGTGATGTAACTAAAACAGGTGAGTAAAACCTCCAGTGCCACCAGTACACTCGTACTAACACTTGTGCACTACAAGTATGCCAATCCTTGCCCACCAGCATGAACTGGTCTCAAAAATGAATGAATGGCACATGCAACAAAATTGGTGTCGTTCTTAACCTGAACTCTTACATATTAGAACTGCCTAACCACTACTTGCAAATGGCTTAATTTCATGTGGGAAATACACTGCATCACTTAAAATCCCAGTTACCAGCCAGGGGAATAGAGCACAGCAGCCACGAATACCATTCCCCATTGATAGGGGCCTCTTAACAAGCATGGCAGCTGAGCTGGTCACTGAGCGGGTGATCTGCAGGAGATACTCACAGAAGAGCAGAAGCCAGAATGCTGAAGTCTTTCACTGCCATGTGCTGTTAGGAAGCTTTGGGAAGCAGGGTCTTTATTGAAGGTTAACTTCCAGTCTGGTTTTGTGTCCAAAGGAACGCTGCCAGGCAGCTAACACTTTTCAGACACACACAGTTATTACCAAACTGATATACATTTACGTACTGGTAAATACACTTTAGTTTTCTGTTCCACTGGAAATAGGTTTTTCTTGGTTTATTTCTCCATTTCAGTTAAATATTTTAGCAGAATAATAGTGGCAAATAGGAAAACACCACCACCACCACAATGTCTAAAATGCCTAAATTGAGAGGACAGCACAAGTTGAAGAGCCTCATACAAGACTCCCAAACCTACCTGGGCACTGACGGATGCCTGACATACAACTACCTTTCCTTCCCCTCCCCTCCGTTTTCTGACTCTAGGCTGTCTTAGCAATAAAGCTTCAATTCTTTTCTTTGTACACATGTCACTGTACAGCAGGAGGGAATCCACACTAACACTGTGCTGCCTGCTGTCATTAAGGTGCTGTACAACAACAACATGTACTCTAAATCCCCTTGGTGTTTCTATCATGTAACTCAGTTACCTTGCTGCCTTCTGCACTGTGTGTGTGCACCATTCGCTCACACTGGGTTTGTTCCAGTACAAATCACACCTTTCGCTTTGTGAAACAGCTTTAAATCTCTCCCTGGTTTACACCCTTGCCTTCAAGAAGGGAGCTGTCACCATGGTCTATTGCAGGCTGCTTCACTGCTGCAGTGCAGAAATTCAGTTGTCTCCTAAACACGGTGTTGACACTTGAAGGATTCAGTGGACAAAGACAGCAGAGACAGAGAATTTAGATGTGGGCCACACAAGCCACCTTTTAGATTCAACCCTTTGCACATTAACATGGTGGCACTCAGCAACCAGCACAAAACACCCACACTCTTACTTTGCAGGACCCGGTGCCCTCTATTCGAACAGCTCCAACAAAGAGGATCTGCTCCCATGAGGCAGAGGAAAGGTTTTACTCGTGTGGCTCTGAGCACAGCCTCCCCACACATGAGCCAAGTCTCACAGAATCCAATTTTACACAGATAGGAATGAACCTCTCTGCGGCTTTTGATAACACAGCAGCACAGTAACATGGAAGATGCACTTCACGAAAAATTACCTCATAGAAGAGTCCTCAGAAGTGAGGCCATTGGCCTCAGGATGCTGAACTTGGCTTTCCCATCCAACAGTGGAAGTGTCTACCAGAAGAAACCAACAAGCTACTGTTGAATGTAAGGCTCTGATCTCAGCTCCTACCGGAGGCTACTATTGTTAACTTAAATCTGTCCCTACGCATTAAGGAGCAGAATGAGAACATGATGTAAAGAACAATAATCTTTTTCAGATTGTCTGCAGCATTCAGATTTCACTGTGTACCTCAGTGGCAGAACACTCTCTCAAGTGAATGGCCATGGTTGCCTGTGATATTCTCTGCACTGTGAAGGAAAGCACTGACATGGTGTCAGTTATGATAAGGCACCATCTCAGCAGGGAGCTAAGATCGTAAAGACCAAATCTTCCTGATACGCTGATAGGCCTCAGCCTGGTTACAGGGATGGCTCACACAGGACTACAGCAAAGACAAGGCTGAACCGAGGGGGTGGGGGTGTCTTCATATCAGTTCAGTTCTTCAAACCTTGCCTACAGGCTACAAAGTCAGGCGGAAGAGTCAAGGTCAAAACTACAGTTCTCAGCCACGTACAACCAAGGCCAAATAACAAAGACATTTCACATTATTCAGGAGTATTTCCTGAGTCTGCCAGTCAAGAAATTAATCAATTCCAACTGCAGCAGTTTATTTTCATGCATATATTCCCCCACTGGGGCTTACCTGAAAGCACATACATGCATTTCATTCAAGCCATTACACATAAAAGATAATGTAAAGCCTTATGAGCAAACATTAAAGAAAAATCCCTGACCTGATGTATTTTGCCAATGTGCACAGTCTTAAACAAGACCTAAGCACAGAGGACACCTTGAGGAATGCTTAGAAGATAAAAGAGTACTTGGAAAGTTAACATTTAGGTCTAAGTTTTGGTGTCAGGAATTTCCCTACAAAGGCCAAGTTGACTTTTAGACTTCCTGTAATAATGACAACTGACACAAAATCATTGGAAATTTACATTAAATTATTATTATCACTTTCCAAAGCATGTGCCCCATTGAAAAGTCTGACTTCCCATCACTCATCCTAATTGCATCATTAGCAACAAAAGTCATGACAGAGTTCATAATAAAACCTTTCCAAGCACAGCAGAATCTTGGCAGAAGAGCAGCTGAGGTTACAGAATCTGCTGCTGTAGAGGACGCTCGTGGTGAGTGTGCATTTTTAACTCAGCATATGACCTCGATCTGCCCATCTGAAAAAAGGCCCAACACAGCCAAAGAGACACTGGGAAGGCCCACAAGGATAACTGAGGAACAATTTACATTATCGGAACTCCAGCTCAGAAAGCCACAGCTGAGAGGATGTATGACACCAATCCATGAAATCATTACTGCTGCAGAGAAGGCACTAGGACACTTCTAAGTATCCATTACTATGACCAGATAGGGGTGGGGAGAATGGAGTTAGTCTAATTCAGTATGACAATACTGATGATCAGATGAGTAACTGCTCATATTTGCTTTTCCTTTTTAATCATTTCCTTATTGTCATTATTATCATTGCCTACAGACAGCACAAATTTTTGTTAGAAAATACAACTGAAGCTGATCAGCCATTGTCCACACGGACAAAGCAGCTCACAGAGCTCCAGGGCAGCTCCGCTTCCACACGGTGCCATGCCAGGCAGCCACACACCTTTCCTTCCGCGAGTCCTTAATGCTTACAGAAGGAAAATCTTTGCAGTTTACTTCTCTTAGGCAACACCTGACCAAAGGCCTCTATTTCTGGGCTGCCATTAAGGTCACAGTAGCACTTCTACACCTGGGTCTCTGCCTTTTTGTCCCTCTCAGTTACCTCCTGTGGTTCTTCTGGAACACATTTCTCCAATCAATACCTGATGTCCCTTGTTTAAAAAGCAACAATTAGCAGAGTCACTTTGGCCACAGATAAATCACACCCTCATGAGCTGAATGGGATGGATGCCCTGGTCAGGATGTTCACCTGCTGCTCTCCCTTTAAGACAGCCCCAAGAAACTGCAAGGGGAACAGCAGCAGTCTTCAAACAGAAGCATCCTCACCCGAAGGGACATGTGCAGAGTTGCTCGGGCACTAAAACAGACAGTGCTTAACCAACAGGCAACAGGCTCTTAAACAACTTCATATTGATAATTTCAGACGGATGTGTTAGGAGGATTTGCTGTTTCACACAGGCCTTGTTATCAATATTAGAATCTTAACAGAGCAAAGGGGAACAGCAAAATGTTAAGGGCAATGGACTGGAAAGAAAAAAAGTCTCTTTACTAAAAGGCCTAAGAGTCAGGCAGCAGCAGTCGGTGTGATCTCAACATTACAAACCATGGCTGTGAACTGTGCAAAACCATTTTCAGTTCCAAACCTGACATAAACATGAGCTTCCCAGCTCGGGACCACTGCACCCAAAATACAAGCACTGCAAGAACAAGGCATTTTAAATGGCACAGCCGGCTCAGTCTGAGACTGCTCCTTCTCTCAGCCACACGAGATGCTCTGACAAGCTGCCATTCCTGAGCATTGATCCTGCTGTAGGAAAGGTCAGGTTTCAAATTCTTTTGCCCTTTTTGGTGTTAGGAAGATGCAAGCTCCATCCCCATGTGGTGAGACAGAAGCTCTTCAAACTACATCTCCCTTTGGTTTCTCCTTTTTGGTGGGCTATTTTTGGCGACACTAAGAACTGCCACTACAGACTCTGATACCTCCTTTGTCTTCTGCAGGCTAAGAGACAAAAACACAGGGCTTTGTCTCACAGTACCAAATACCGGTTACATCTTTGCCTTAGCTACTACTTTCTGCCCAGAACATGACTCAAACAAACAATGATCAAGCAATACAACCACCAAATACAGACTATCTTGATCTTTTTTTCTTCAGTCACATCAGTTTACAGAATCCCAGACTGGTCTGGGTTGGAGGGGACCTTGAAGCTCATCCAGTTCCAACCCTCTTCCACTAGAGCAGGTTGCTCCAAGCCCAGCTCAACCTGGCTTTGAACGCTGCCAGCGATGGGGCAGCCGCATACAAAGCTCATTGAACTTCAGTATGTAAGGCACCAAACCAATTACACTACAGAAGATATGATAGTCCAAGTACGATCACTGCCCTAGATTCAGACTGTAAGCAATACAAATATACACACATAGGGATGCATCCCAAACCTGATTTATACACAGCCAAAGACAAGACACAGGCCCATACATAGACTGAGACAAATAAGAAGCTGTGACTGAAGCACCTGGGGATGATGCTGCATTTGTTTGTAGTACATTACTCTGGACTTTCAGCCACACTGTTCCAGGAATGAGCTACAGTTATGGTTCCCCATAGCAACAAGGTATATAGGATGAGTCATTCCAGCACAAATTGCTGATGAGCTGTACCTCCTGCAGTGAGCCCTCCACGTGTTTCCTTGACTTGCAGGAAATTGGAACAAGGCAACTCCATGTGGAGCTGAAATACAGCTGGAATCTAGTCAAAACCTGCCCCTGTTCACAGCAGCAGCAGGTGTTCTACCACACCTCAATTTCAGACTCTGCAGACAAGCCTGGTCAAATCAAAGAATGGACTAAACCCACTAAACTTGTCCCCAGATTCCCCTATCCTCAAGTGATTTAAATCCATCTCCCTGCAGCAGAAGACAGGAGAGGAACCTCCACTTACAGTTTGTAACAAAAATGCTTATTAATTCTGAAGTGAAACAATGCATTGCTCAAAGTACCATACTAAGGCAGTCCCAGGTACCTACACCCTACAAGTACTAGTAGGCTATAACAAATGTACATGTCGGAGTTATGACCCATCTTAATATTAACCACTATTTTTCCAAGTAACATCACACAGTATGCAAATGCAGCCTATGCACACACTAATAAGCACTCAGGCTTTGTTAGGTCAAAACTTGCCACACAAGAACACATCCTCTTGAACTCCTCACCCTGACCTAAAACAAATAAATCCAGCCCGGGTGGAATCACCATTAAATACTCAGTAAGACACCATTCAAAGCAACAAGCTGACAATTTCTGGCTTCCCACTGGGCCTTCAAAGCAGAAAGTAAATGGTTTGATTTTGTCTGGGTGGGCAGTTAAACTACCCTGAATTAACTGGAGGGGAAAAAAACATCAACTGGCAAGACAGACAAAACCAGGACTACAGTGGGTGGCACATGGGAAAGCAAAAAACACACCCAAAATGAGCATGCACAAAATAATAGCCGTTGTAATTTCATAACAAATTTCAGTCAGTCTTGTGCACACGAACTGTGCTTATGAGATCACCATCATTCAGTTCACTTTCCCCACACACTGACTATGCAGACTGGGTCTGCACTGATTGTGCTTTCAACTGTGACTGCGCAGGAAACCACTACAGGTAACATGAACAACTACATGCAAATCTCTTGTACCCTACCCAATAAACGACACTTTGGAGATGGCATCTGTTTTGTCTTCACCTTACAGAGCAGACATGTATGTGGCAAAATCACCACCCAGACCTGAACAGGGCAGGGATGGATCAGGGGAGAGAACTGGAGCTTTCTGAGGGGAGCACAAACAGAAAAAGCTCAAACACTGCTCACATCTGAGCCAAAACACAAATCTATATTAGTATATATGTTTATTCGATGCACAGTTATCTCCCTCTTTCCTGAGGAACCTGTTTGTGCTACCTATACAGGCAGGCTACAAGAAAGCTCAATTTAATCCTAGATACTGGAGCAGCACCTTCTAATGTGCAAGTATACAGAAGCCTTTTAGTTTCAGCTTAGATTCTAGGTAAAATCCTAATGAAAACAACAATTTATACTGCTAATAGCTATTACTGCTATGAAGGCTACAGAATACACTGAGCTTTGATTTAATGTCTCCCTTTTACAGTGCACTCTACCTTCGTAACAAGAAGGCAGCCAAAGAGGAATAACCTCTAGCTGCTCCAGCAGCTGAGGAGTCAATAGCCACATACTATTTTGACTCATATTTACTCTTTTGAGAAAAATCAACACACAGTGCTATCCAAATATTTAGCCCACAGATCCAGTGAATACCCAGTGAGACATCAGATTATATTTATAAAGCACTAGCTACTGTCTTTTCAAGATGGACTTAGTAATGAGATCCATTGAAGAAGATTCTAGATACCTCTTGCTGTTGTGAGGAGCAGCTCTGACTCCAGTAAGCTTCCTTTTCTCAATCAAGCAGAAATCTTTCCGGTTAACACCGATCTTAAGTAACGCCAGTTTTGCTTACTTACCCCACCTCTCCAGCAGCAGACCTCACATTCCTCCTCTTCTCCACTAGAAGTTTTAGAAAGAAAGGAAATATAAACTGTCCACACAATAACCAAAGCATAAACAAAGTTTGCTTCCAGAGAGGATGAGAGGAGCTGATGTGTAAAGAGCACAAAACATGAGTGATCTGAGACCAGTGGCAATTAGGAAGAAGCAAAGGGCAGCTGGGCTGGAACTCTGTCTGGAATGGCCCCAGCTGACACTTATTCAGTAGATTTGATATTCCTCTAACAAAGAACTTAACCCCCAAGTGCACACACACAGGTGCTGCTGAGGAAGAATCTCAAGCAACTCTAAGAAGAAAATACCCAGGACAACTTTTTCTATGTGAGTTCATGTCAGCCTTTGGCACCTGGTCATTAGTACGAGTCCTTGGTATAAAGCAAAACTATTTGGCAGTTTGAAAACTGTGCTCACGTATAATTATTGTGCTGCGTTCACTATGTTCAACAGGGCTGCATGGTAATTTCTGATAAAAAGACAGGCACCTCCTCAAGCTACTGCTTTACGCTACTATGACAACACAGGAAGAACAAAGATGATTGCTTTCTTTTCTACCACTACCCTAAAATTAAGCCTTTTCCCACTGACACTCATTTGGCTAACACCTCTGATTTGATAAGCATGTTGAAGTAAGTCTTTTCTATCTCCTCTTTAATCACCTCAAAGACTGCTGGAGAAAAACTGAAGTCAAACAGTCAGTGATGAGCTGGCTGTAAAGAAAACACTGTTTCTTCAGTGGAAGAGTCACGTTACAGATTTCATATCAGACCTCAGTATTTCTAAACATTTTCATTTGTTTTTCCTTCTTACTCCATGCAAAAACCATTGCCTGAGTCAAAGACCAGTTGTTTTGTATTTAGCCTTCTTTACTGCACGCTCATTCTTCTTACAATTCATGTCATAAAATCTCCACCCTAAACCATAAGTCTTTACCTCACTTAACCTTGCAGCTCTTGAGGCCCAAGAACACAGATGGCTCTTTATTACATGCAAAACCATTACCTCTCTGTAGTCTTTAAAACCATGTAAAACTATGAATTAATCAGTTGCAGTATCTATCTCAGTACTTCAGGCTTCAGACTAACGTAAAAAGTAATGTTCAGCAAATGACTTGTTCAGTTCTATTAAGGCCAATGTGCTATTAGTACTTACTGTTACCTTATGATTTAATCCTTTCACTCCAATGCCCACACCATGCTCTCCAGCCACCAGTTTGTACTTCAGTTTTGCAGTATCAGCTCCATATGCTGGTCTGGCAGATTCAGAGAGAGGATGCTTACAAAGTGTCTAGAAGCATCACACTACATGAAAAAGGATGTGATTGTAGGAATTAACATAGAGAAGAAATAAACATTCAAGTCACTAGCTCTGAGAACAAGAAGTTGTGGAGGCTGAGACCTCGAAACACCTAGATAGGTATTACTTTTTTCATGCAGAGGATACACAAGGATGTCTTCCATTTTTTTCTGGCATGAGACATAGAAAATCTGTATGCCAGAGCTAAAAAAAGAGGTATCAGCATATGATTACACCTGCAGCATTCTTGAGAGTATATAGAAGGGTAACACCTACCTTGGATACAGAATTACTTCTCAAGGACTACATTAACTCTCAATAAAATGTGTTTGCTGTATATTCAGATCACTAAAAAAAACACTGTGTCAGAGGCAGCTGCAGAGAAGACATTTGAAAGATTCATAGCTTTATCTGAAATGAAAGTGGCCATGAGAAAGTTAAAATACATATAAATGCATTTTATCACTTTAAGGAATCTTTCATGATGGTTAAAAACTGTGAAATGCCCCAGAGTATTAAAATCAAACATTTCTATCAAAAATTCAAAAGCTATACTGTTAAAGCCTGGTGAAATATAGGCTTTTAAAGATAGTTCAAACAAATTGTTCTCTCTTTCATGAAGCTCTTTAGTGATCTTACAATGCAACTACTGTCCAATTTTTTACAACAGACAGTCCTGATCAAAGGTTAGCGGGCACACTACATGAAGTGAGATGTAAGATATTCATTAAAGTTGCAAGAAGACGACTGTGTAATATACACACACTTTACTACTGCTCTGTATCAGTTTAATCTACGGCTACACACTAGAGAGCTCTCAGTTTGTTGGATGTGCTGCCTATGGCTGACGGCCCATTCCTGCAGAGGCTTTGATAGCTTTCTGTTCTAGCAGACTTTTCTGACTCCATAAGGGTTGTAAGTGAGCCAGCTGCACTAACACCTGGAATGTATTCCTCTTACCACCTCACAAAATAACTACCGAGATACAGAGAAATGTAACTTACAGAATCAAGTCTATTTAATCTGCTCTGGACATTCTAATTGTTATTGCTTTATCAGAGACTCAATTTTCGTCTTGGTTCTCAAGGCAGATTATAGAGAGATATCCTTACCTCTCTGCAGACCTCTGAAGAAATTGGGTGGAAATGGGGGAGAAAGCAAAAGAGAAAAGATTAAAGTGAGAAAAGAGAGGAAGAGGAGAGCAGAAACACTGTCAGCTTCAATTAAGCTATTCAAATACTTCTCCTCCAGACTGTTCAGTGTTTTCACCAACTTGCTTTGTACTTTGAGCTACATTTAAAACTGAAGAAGACTTGGAACTGTGGTTGCTTTGCATTAAGAACAGAAAAAGCCATCCGTCTGGTGAAAAAAAAAGGTTTAATTCTTACTCAGTTTGTAAATTACTCAAGACTGGCACCAGGTATTTGTGTCCACTATCTTTATAGATGCCGCTATTAGCCTCTATGTCAAAAGCAATAAGAAGGCCTCTAAAACAGTAACAAATCCTCTTGCAGTATATAAATGCTCCATCAAAAAGCTTCTCAATAAAAACTAAAGTGTTATCCTACAGAATATCATTATTCCATTAATGGTAATTGTCCTGGGTTCAGCAGTAGCAGCCATTTCTCTCCTTCTCGGTAGCTGGTGCAGTGCTGTGGTTTTGACTTTCGGCCTGGGAACAGTGCTGATAACACCGATGTTTTTAGTTACGGCTTAGTGATGTTTGGTCTGGCCAAGGACTTTCTGAGCCTCATGCTCTGCCAGGGAGGAGGG